>CAJPEV010002157.1:0-49414 GCA_905338385.1 Darwinula stevensoni | reverse complement strand
ACTGGGTCAAGGATATGCCCATTGTCCTAGTACAGCACTTTTCGATGGTTCACTCAAGTTAGGATGTTAAAGACAGCAAAAGTAAACTTTTATCATGTGGAGCGGCGGAGAAAGGAGCCCGCCATGTTCCAAGCCACGGATGCCAATCATATTCATGATATGTTGATCGCTAGAAAATATGATGAAGAGCATATGATCTCTCCAGTTGAACTCAACTTTCATGTATTTTCAGGTAAATCAATGGCAGGTTCATATGCGATATTGAAGGAAGTAAGCAAAAAAGATACCTGATTCCCAAGGTCGAATGTGGAGAGTTTACGACCGTCAGATTCATTGGTAATTTCATCATTTTTTGTGTAAAATACTGTACTGCTCCTAGTTATCCCGGTCCACAAACGTGATATTCACTAAGGGGAATGTGCAAAATCCAATAAAATTGTGTTTTTGTGTGTAGGTACGACAAGGAATGACTTGATCGCTCCTCTTAGGTGGCGTTATTATTTTCTTAATTTTAAGGTACCCCAGTGATTCCTGCTGCATTGGAAAATGAATTCGGTAGTGGGAACTAGCAGGACATAAACTTACTTAGGTCATCACATAAGGGAATGTCGCAGAATTCCCATATTATGTCTCGGTTCGAGATGAAGCACCATGGCCTTTCTCTGAAAGTGGGATTCCTGCAGAAGTTCTCGTGAAATCCTGGGTCCTCGTTGAGGAGATGTTCATCATAGGGCAAATATAGCTCGAAGTCTTTGGGTATCGGATAGGGTTTGGAATCCCAACGGAGGCAGTTATTTCCGTTTTCTGTATTGTTCCTTTTTCCCATGTATTCCTTTCCTTCCACAGTCTTCCGGCATTCTGGATATACTAAGAATGGAGTTGCTGAGCTAAACACTTTGGACCATAAGGAAGCTATATGCATTTTATTCTTCACCACTTTATCAAGAGATTAAAGGTATCATGGCAAAACATTGGAGCTTTAATAGATTAGAGGATTTGGGTTCTGCGAGCATTTATTATGGGTTTCATGAGCGGTTCATATGTGACGATTGGTCTCAATGCTCATAACCCCATTCTACATATTTAAAAACATTAGACCTTGCGAAGAGCTATCGTAAAAAATGAATGATTCCTCATATTCGATGCATGGGCAATCTGAAAGTTTTCAGACTTTCCTCTAGGAAATGATGTAGTATTCGTACAACCTCTTATTGATTGAATTGATTTATATGTTGATTGTGTGAGATTCATCTTGTTTCATCGACACTTAGTGAAGGGACTTAGTGAAGGGGTTAGAACACTTTTCTGTTTAGGTTTAATGTCGCTCTAAAGGTGAATCGAGAGAATATCGTACGTGAAAGGTACAATACCAGAAATGTGCAGAGATAAAGGAGATTTCTAACCAACTGTAGGACATCGAACACCAGAGACGAGGAAAGTAGTACACCAGGTGTCAGGGGCTTCAGAGCAGGTGGCATTGTGCGTTGTTGCCCCATCCGTGAATCCTTCAGGACATGTGAAGACTACACGGGACCCCCTGGGGGCGGGGTGGGAGCCATCCCATCCATCGAATGACACAACTGCATTCTCTATCATTGGATACTCTACCAGGCAAAATTCTGTTGACGAAGAGACTGGATACAAGATAATGAAGTAGGGAGGTACATGTTTAATATTCTGACAATTGCTGTGCCTCGTCTAATACATCCCACACAATTAATCGTGTAATGATTGTATAAAAAATGCTGTGTAATTAGATTGGAAAGAAGATCTGTATTTTATGAACTACACATTACGTTTCTGAAGTGAATTAATTCGAAATGATGACGGCATTCAGCAGGAGCTGACTCCTTTCCTATCGTTTCGAATTGCACAATATATGTATGCAATCCTTAGGAAATGAAATGGTTCCAAAATGCCGTATGCATTTGATATTTTAAAGTTTTTCCCTATTGTAAGATACGTTGAAGAGGAAAGTTTTCTCTTTTTCATGAAAATTTGCTGATAACCCATTATGTAACGTGCGTAATAGAAAGCGAGATTTCATTAGACACGGCTTTGTTTCTCTCAGTGTGATGGTTAATGCTCTGAGCTTGGTATTGGCGGTTTCATTGCAAACTTTGTGCCTCTACGCTGCGCACTTGATTTATATATAACGATTATATGAAACATCTAACTTCGTTTAATAAAAACTTGAAATGGTTTCGTTGACATCTGGATGAAATGGGACCGTTTTGACAAATTCTGCCAAAAAGGAAAGAGTCGATTTTGATTGATGGTTTAGAATAGCCGATGTCCCTGTCACCCTATTATCAAAGCAGTAGTAAATATGACGTTTACCAACGGTATCGAGAAGTCTGATTCGAACAGCAATGGAAATGAGGACGACCACATGGACCAAGTAGGAGCAGCACAATAATCTTCAAGAACTGCTTTCAGAATATACTTTAGCTTTTGCAAATGGAGACTTCTTACTCTCTCTCTCTCTCTTTTCATTATTATTGTCATCACTTCTCATTTTCGAACGCTTTTGGCATTATGCCGCCCTATATAGAGACACTTTCGTATAATTTGTTCGTTACTTTAAGGGTTGGCCCCTCTCAGTAGCGAGTTTGTGCCAGGCCTTCAAAGGTAACAATAACCCTAGTCACATCTTTCCCTGCATGGTTGAAGGAAGGACCCTGGCTTTTAATAAACCTTTCTGCAAAAGCAGCCATATGATTTATAAAATTAACTGCAACTCTTGCAGTTAAGCCTACATAGGCCAGACCAGTACACCATTGAACATGAGAATTAATAAGCATAGGTCCCACATGCAATTTAATGAAACACATGGCATTGGAAGTCATCACTTTCAAAAGCATAGCTTTAAAAATATCAATATCGAAATATTGATGTTAGTTATGGATGATAAATAGAGGCAACTAGCTGATGATCAATGCCTCATTAGCAATAGAATCTTATAACATGTTCTTAATGATAGGAACCAAAGAATGAACATGTTCACGAACACCCATCTGGACTCTATTTACAGGTTTTTAGAAAATACCAGTTTTTCTCAGAAAAATTATTCTGAAAGGCATGAAATATCTTCCATGAAATCAAATCCATTCAACAAATTTGTAGATTTCCAGAAGTTGCATAAGGAATAGGAATATACTTTTCTATCAGCAAGTAATGACGTAACTAAAATAAATAATGAAGTAAATGTTCGTAAAGTGAAAGTCAAGTTTATTTCGTAAAAACGCCATTAGTGATGAGAGTAATAAGCACTTTTTGGATTTTGCTATTGACTTTTATAAGTTCAAACTTAAAATCAATTCCTTGGAAAACGAGTAAAGCAAATAAAAGCTTTCATAATTGTTCCGTTTCTCAGTAAATCCCAAGACTATTTTAAACTGATTGCCATTCTAGGAAGTTCAAAGGCAAAAATCAAATTTCCCATTAAAGATACCAATCCCGGGGTGTCCTACAGTCTACAGAAGCCTTTCAGTAGGTTTGTTTGCAATTATAGGCAATTTGTGCAAGATCTCGACCTGACATAACTTGAGAGCTTACCTTGCAAGTGTGAAGATGATAAGACAAATCTTGTGGAGCGTGAAGTAAGTAGTTCACAGCCATATATTTAAGAAAAGTCGCCCTCTCCGGGAGCAAATTTAAGTAGATGATACTTACATTGCTTAGCAAACAGGTTTAAAAGTTTCTATAGAAAATTCTCCTAATACCCATTGCCAAGTAGTCTTTGGTACAAGAGATCACAGTTATAACGAAATCCAGCCACATACAGCTTGTATGTGCGGCTTTTGCAGCACGGACGTGACTGCAACACAGACCCTGTGCAATAGAACAGGTTCCAGTGATTGGGCTCTTTCCCATACCGTTTTATATTTTATCCAAGATACCACTTATCCAGTTAGTCGGGGTTGGGTCGGGTGTTATTGGCCTAATGTGCTTCGAGGTCATCGTTTGAAGGTAGCAGGAGCAATCTGGGCATCGTTACAATCTGTCAGTGCAGAACACAATTAGCTGAATGCATGGTACTGCCTTTCCCCAGGCTACACTTTTCTTTGATATGCTTGTTTTATGCCTAGCCCTTCCCCCTTTTTTACTTTTCCTTCATAGGCTTGAGACTTCCTAAGCCATGCTCACGCTTCATTCCATTCATAGGCTTGTGTCTACCATGCATTTCAGTCGTGAGGCTGGTCGAGCTAATCCATCGCTTAACCCATTGACGCCGGGAACGGTAATATTACGTTTTTAAACCCATAGTGTTCTGCAGTCGCTGGGCGTGAATGGGTTAATTGTGGCACTGGGAGATTGACTTAAGCCGGGATTGCTTCTGCGGCATTACGTACTACCTCTACTATTTACATCTACAGCCGTAGCGCCTGACGGCAGAAATTCTCTGGATAGGGTTTGTGAGTCGGACTTGTGGCCTCAACCCCCTGACTGCGTCGTCAGGGTGCCTGAGAAATTCCTAGGATAAGATACTTTGCAATCCCTTCTCTTTTCAACTTCTTTAAGCCTTGTCCCATTCCTGCAGGCTGTCTCTAATAGTTCGGACTCTGATCTCTAAGTTCTGTGCTTCTGGGTCCAAAGGTTGGGAATTTCTGTTTTCCTTGCGTTGTTTTCGACAATTCGGCACCAAGTAACTTCTCCTACTCTCTCCCCCCCCTCTCTCTCTCTCTCTCTCTATATAAATATATATATATACTGTATATATATATATACTTTTTACATCTTGTTTCAGCTTAAATGAAGCCTATGATGACTCCCAAAGATTGGGCACTTGCAAATGCAGGACCGGCAATGAATCACCATCATGCCTTGAGGCAGATTTAAAAAATGCATAAATTTGCAGGGAGATTATGGTGAAGGGTGCTATTCTAGACGACGACCTATAAATCGTGCGATAAGTACGTCGGATGTTGATATCGAATGCATAAAGATTGCAACAATGATAATTGCAACTTTGGTCAAATTATGACACAGATGTCAACGTGATTGCTTGTCTGTCTTCAAGACAGACAAGTTCAGCAAAGTGCAACTTTTAGTCAATGAAAAACAGATTAAATAAGTTTTTCAATGAGGTATTGACCATCTTTCTAGTTTGAGCAATTTTATCATATGTTTTTGTCCGAAGGGTCATTCGGCCTACCCTCCCAAAATGTTTAGGAGCATCTCTTGAATACGGTTTGACTTTGCCTTTGAAATTTCGGATTGATCAGCTTCTCATAATTCCCTATAGCCATGATTTATTTTTTTTTTACAGCTAAATCCTAGTCGGTGTAGTAACCAACAAAGGTACAACATTTTCGTTGCAATGCCGGTTCAATCGTATCCACCATCGTCATCTCCATTAAACCATGATGAAGCCTACCTGTAGTGCAACCGGAACCGAAACCGTCTGACCCAGCTTCACGGACTGAAGAGTCAGAGCTGGCTGGAGCGTCAGAACCAGACTTAATAACGATAGAATCCAATGCGAATTTCATATCAGAGGCGAACTAGGTACCCGGAGTCACACACAGTCAACTCTTGATATGCCGCTATTGTTGGTCTCAGCCGATTTTGGCGCTACAACGAGGGTGGCTTTAAATCGTAACGCATGGCTTTAAAGTTGAGAAAATTTTTCTAATATAAAATATGACAAATTTTCATTTTAATCCACGCAGAATACACGAACTACACAACTTTGAAAAACAATTATATATTTTCCATCCATGATTAAATCCAATCATTTCTTATTTTAATTAGTATAACTCCTATGCACCGTCTGCTCACATTATTTCCCCAAAACACAGAAAACTTGTTCACAAAGTTTTTCTGACCTTCGACCACATACGCCTCCTTCTTACGGCACACTTCCAATTTCTCCTTCGCTCTTAAAACCGTTCTTCTCCCCATCACTGGATAGTGAATAAACGTGAACTGTCGGCTGGAGAAGCTGCGTACAATCTGGATGAGACGTTTCCATTCCCAAAGAAGAGACAGGATTAGGCCGGATTCGGTGACCCTATACGCCCCTCTAATGCTTGGAGGTCCATTCTACCTTTTAGATATCCCTTACAATCTATCATGAGATCGAAGGGAGCAGCTGGCAGTCTTAAATTTTATACGCGGTGTAATTATTGTGGCAGGTACAGTATGCTGCTTGGCGCAATATCGAGTAAGACATTCCTAGAATATAACACATTTGTGCAAATGAAGGTGTTGCCAGATGGCGGCTAGCGAGGGTAGCGCTATAATGAGGGAGCGCCTATGGTAAGCCTATAGGGAAGATTCGTTCTCAGGAAGGAGTTGGTAATAAGTGAGAGTGGC
Source organism: Darwinula stevensoni (assembly GCA_905338385.1). Lineage (NCBI taxonomy): Eukaryota > Metazoa > Arthropoda > Ostracoda > Podocopida > Darwinulidae > Darwinula > Darwinula stevensoni. The sequence goes on along the minus strand of CAJPEV010002157.1, from coordinate 43,093 downwards.
GTTATATCGGATGGCGCTATATCGAGGGTTGACTGTATTTTAGGAAATGAATTTGTATTTATATTCTTTTTGCTGCAGTGGTTGAGTTTCCTTCTCCTCTATCTGTCTTACCCCCATCTATGAAGATGCGGTAGCTTTGGAGGGATTAGGATGACAGGCTGGCGCCTGAGGAAAACAAGCAGGATGGCTCTTGCTGCAAGATCAGCCACGAAAATCTTTGAAGAAGATAGAAAAAAAGTGTAGGTTTTAACCTGAAAGGTATACGTCGCACGAACTTCCAAATACGCCCGTCCCGGTCCAGAGGTGGTGGCGGAAGGAGAAGGCTTTCATCCAGCTTTGGACGTTGGACCTCCACACCTCATACCGTGCAGCTATTTGTGTACGGTGTCGAAGATTCGATTTTGATGCCATAGTGAGTTATCGCAAACAAACAAATCAATAAAAACATAAAACCCACTTGATTTTTGCTTTTGACGCAATAACCATAGTTCTAGTATTGGTCCAAAAATGGCGAAAGTTAAACAATTTAAAAATAAGGGATGACTTTCAAAACACCCAGAAGAATGAGGATAATGGAAATCTGTTTTAAAGATTACATACCGGGGATTCGAGAGCAGTGGTTTAGACAAGAGGTTCTCCTTTTGTGAGAAGGGGAGCGGGTTTTATCTACCTGAGTAACTGGCGAAAGAGGGGAGAAGGACAGGATCACAATTTGAGACCACAATGCAATTATATCGAGAGGAAGATGGGCAAGCCTGTGTGGGCCGCCGCTAAGCCCACACCTGCTAGCTCCTACGGCGTCCAATATATTGGCATCGTTGGCTGTCTTCTTGCTCTTGATTTCCTCCAAGAGAGGCTTGGTGACGTGCATCTAGAAAGGAGAGATGCGTTTTTCCTTGTTGGTAAGGGTCTCGAGGACCTCTTTGGAGCTGTTTCAAAATCACCTGGTCAACCGGAAGTCGCATGGTACCGACCTAATGCACTCATTGGACGTCGCCTCATTTCTCTGCCACCTACCCTCTGTTGGACTCCAACGGTGATAGGCTCCTACACTATCCTAGCAACTCAATTAACGTACAGTAAATATTATGCTAAAAATAAATCTTGTATTGTTGCAGTGTTAACTGCCATTCACCGGTCGATCAGTCCAGCAATGGAAAAGCTGAAAGGAACAGCGACAATCTGCAACAAAAAAATAGCCCGTGAAATGGATAATTGGTACATAGACCCTTTGTCCTTGCATTGGATATAGTCGATTGTGGGATTAATATAACTGAAAAAAGAAGTCCATCTACATATATCTCGTCATCTAGAAGACAATCACTTGATTATGCACTCTTTCCGTCTGGTACTTGAGAAACGAATTCTCTGCAGATCCATCCTGCTACATCCGTTTCAGCCCTTCAATTCATGCCTTCCACTTATGGAGAAATAAAGATGGAAGTAACAAAAGAGAGGTGCAAGAAGTATTTGATTTAGCAAGTTCTAAATGGCGATGAACTCAATGCTCCAACAACTTACCTACTGTTTTTCTTTTCCAAAAATTATGTTTAAAAAACGGCAAAGCAATATTCTGTGGAGTTAAAAAAAAAAGGCCTTGCGGACAGGCGTGGCCCTTCTGTGGCTTGTACGTGCGAGTCAGCAGCTATCCAAGATTGTGGAGTTCAACTAACTTCCACATCATAATGGTATCCTGTAGGGAATTCATCGAGAAGGAAAGGGAAATTCACCTCGCGAAATCGATTTCATGCTGGGTCTCCTCTTCAGTTTGTGCATCATTTTGTCTGTCTTCCCCCTCCGTCAGCTTGCCCTTCACTTTGTTGGCACTCTTACTCAAAATAGTTGAAGACTTGGTTCCGAGGAGAAATGCACAAGTAGGTCCTCTGGCAACAATAAAGCATCCTTGATCTGCGCAAAGTATGCATCAACTCCATGGTAGTAATCAATGGCGTAAAACGTGAGAATGAATCATCGAACATCAGTGGAACAAAGTCGCACAAGCAAATTGATTGACTTTATTTCGAAAGAACTCAACAGCAGCAACAATTTTGAAATTCTCAGAGGAATTGGATAGAGGATAACTAGACATTTCTGCACTCTTGACATTTAAAACTTAGCATCTTTGGAGAAGAATTTTAACGGTCCATTATGTGATGAGATGCGTGGATTCTTCGCCTCCTCCAATGCTCATTTCTCTATTCTTCTATATTCTCCATTCTCCATATTTCCTAATTTCTCTATTCGGCCTCACCTTCACATTTTGTCTCCCGCCTCTCATACATAGTCTAGTCTTCCTCGTCTTTCACAGATATAGCCTCGTTTCCGCCCTCAAACTCATCCGTCTTCCATTCCTCTCTAACGACCTCATATCCTTTCCAGTTCACCTCGGTCTCGTTCTTTCTTGAGTTTTGCTTCTCAGCAATCGAGAACTGTTCAGGAAACGTGTCACATTCTTTTATGTAGAAATCTCTCTCCGTGGATAATCTGTGGTCTCACGTTTTCAGGCGTGTTGGGAGGAGGAGTTGGGCAGTGAGAAGATCGAAATTCCCGCTCCCAGTCCCTGTCCATTCCCAGAATTGCCTAGAATCCACGGAATACGCGTCAAAACTTGTCTTTCCACAAGCCAAAGGGTAAAAGTCATGACACATTGTATTCCTCTTTTTAAAAATATGCTTAAGGCACTTTCTCAACGATTTTCTCGAATACCTGGGCGATGCATTCGGATCCAGACCGATTATCTACTTGGTCGTATTGATGATACTCAGAAGAATATGGAATTCCGCCATATTCCGTGGTGAAGCTTCCCTCTCCGTATTCCTTCGGAAAGTTTTCCTCACCGGAGTTTCTTTCGTCATAATCGATCGGTTCGAAGCCTCCATGGAATCCATCCTCCTCCTGGCGAATAACAGCATGGGTGAATTTTTTCCAAGTTCGTTTTCTATGGATATTTCTTCGCGCGTTTTTTTTACATTTCAACAGACCTGGGAGTCGTGAATTTGGACGTGGTCACCAGGGCGGTTTGAGTCATTCGTCTCCATGGTATGTTGAAACTCCTTCCCTGCACCAAGAGGGGGATCTACGTACATGGTGTCGGGGAAAATGACCCCCGACGACTTGCAAAAAGAATCCTAGAACAGATTTGTGGATTGCACACACTCACAGAATTGCATGGCTTCCACGTGGAATTTTATGATGTTATCCACAGTGTGAGTGGGAATTCGGACGAGCTCTTCGGGATCCAATGGCGGTCGAAATCGGATCGGTTCTCCTGGACTCTCTCGAACCATGAAAGGAGGAAGACGAAGTCCTTCTCCGCTTCCTTCGATTCCGTTTCTCCCTTCATTGCTTCTCTCTGCAGCACGTTCTGGAAAGAAATAATAATAATTTTAAAGTCTGCGGCAGTGCGACAGTGGAAAAGAACGTCCGAACACTTTCCTTCAGGAAACGATATAGGGTAAAAGACCCAGTGATGGGCCTCGTCGCAGGAAAATTAAAAAATCTAGGCATTTGTTCGCATGACCACCTCTGAAGTGTGTATATACTTGAATGTTGCAAGCTTATGTCACAACAGCCATGCGTGCCATGGAGGCTTAGCTATTGGAATTTTTATGTGCTGTGGCCCATCACTGGGGACCGGTCCATCACTGGGTCTTTTACCCTATGCAGAGTTGACGAAATCTGATTTTCTCTTCTCTATCGAAATTGACGGGGAAGCTTATAAGTTTGCAACCTGTTCGTAATCTATTCCCTCGCCTTCAACGCAGTTATCATATAATCAGCATTGGTGGAAGTTTATGAGTGCCTGGGTGCAGGTGCATCCCCTCACCTTGAAAACAGTGACTCATATTGACCCAATTTATTATTTGTGCAAAAATATACCTCCGTAGGATATAATACGAGCAGAGATCTGCAAAATCCAAAATCCTGATTTTCCTTCGAGCTAGACAAGAGGAGAAATTCAGCCTATGCCGTTGGTTTGACAAAATTAACTTTCCGAACGCCTATTTCATCTATGTCTTGCCCTGTCTTTGTTACCCATTGTTGCTTGGAATTTGAATACAAAGAGGGGATAAACTTTTTCCTTGAAGAGAGATCCCAGAGAATCGTTGATTTCCTTGCATCCTGTTCCCGTCATTCCTGAAGAAATCCCGCATATTCAGAGAGTTCTGTTGACTCTGCTGTGGATCCATGGGGAAGGTCTTCCTCCGTTCTTCCTGATTCGCGAGGAAACTTTCTCCCTTCCCATCCATGGCAACAGAAAGATTTTTCGGAGCTTTGTTGTCCTGACTTTTATACAATTCATGAACGATGGGAACGGCATGTTCATATCCCTGTTGACTACCGGTACTGGTCGAGGGCTGGGGAGAACTTGCAGCCTCTTGCAGCATATGACTCTGTTCATAAAAAAGTGAAAGCAATTCAAAACGAGATAACATACTCTCTAATAATAGGAAATGAGATTTTTTTGCTATAACTAGAAATCAGGACAAGGACCTAATGCCGGGTGTCACGGGATTGATGCATGTTATGACACTGTTGATGCGCCGGTATGTCATTTGCTAATGGAAGAAGGAAATGGCTTTTTACCCTAATGTTAGCTGTGGAGGCGATGAGTCGATTCATGACTCCCCTTTGTCTGACTTTGGGATTCTGGGTGGGATCAGCAGAAGGGGCAAGTCCTTGAGGCTCGATGCCCAGTTCTCTCAACGCCTTCCGCAGTCGAGCCTCTCTCGGATTGTACACGTAATCTGCAGGGAGATATGGAAATAACTCTTTTTATGCAGTCTGTTCTCTGGCGACTGGGTGGTCTGGGTTCAAATTTATCATTCACCTGGATACTTCTTTTTGTGATCCTCTTCAGCGAGTCGAGCTAAGGCGTAGTACTTCTTCTTCATCTCCTTGTCCAAACCCTTCCACATTTGTCCCAGTCGAACGCTGATCTCCTTGTTGTTTTCGTCCGGGTGCTTCTGGGAGATTTTGGGACGCCATTCCTTGGCGAACACCATGAAGGCATTTGGGGGTCTAGGAATGCTGGAATGCTGATAGAGACTAGCTAGAATTTGCTGTCGCTGGGTGTCGCACAGGGGGGGCATGGTGGTGTCACATTGGGCTTGAATGGAGGCAATGGCTTGTTCCAATTGAGATTTGCTCGATCGCTGTCTCTCGTGAGACGCGTCCATCAGTTCCAGAGGCTGGAAATTTAGCGTTACTGTTGCGTAGTTTCCCTCCGTTTTCACGTCCGTCACTGTCGCTGTCCCTTCGATCTCGACAGCTGCGTGCATCGACAGCATTCGAGGAATGGAAGTCGGATTAAAAGAACACATAGCACCAATACGCCTACATGAGGAAGTGGTTAACAGAATTCAAATGAAGGAACGCCCCAAACATCGTAGTTTAGTAGCACCTTAATGAAATTTGCAGAAAAAGAAGTAGAAGATAGGGTCCTCTATAAAAGCAAGAAGCATTCTGTACTTTCTACCATGAAGCAATGCTTCAGGTGTTCGTTGATTTAAATGAAAAACGTAAAGAGGCCATTCTGTAACATAGGCTAGTCCACTGCAAAGAAACAAGCTAAAATACATGGACGAGGGCGACTTGCCTTCTGCGATGAAGGACATGGCAGTGTGACACCGATTGCCAGCAGACTCCCTCCTCTCTAGGTTTTAGGGTTCAGGCGGCTTCCAACAATGGAGTTGGTTCTGCGCATGCGCTCTGGGTACTTGAGAACACTGCCTGCCGTTGGATGCGTGAAGGTCCCAAGTCTTCGATGCGTGTACACGTGATGTAAAAATGTCATGCGCTCAGTATCTACTTCAATGCGTTCATCTTGCTCTTCAAGTTATGGTGCTTCCTATATGGTAATTGCAACTGTGTGGAGCACCCATGCAGGGTGGAGGCAGAAGGGTGATTTTACTAGGGATTTCACCCAGATGCCTTTTCTCCCCTCCCCCTCCATTAAGTATAATTATTGTAACTAAAGGGATTAAGAAAATAAGGACGACCTTGGTCGTATTTTACCATTCCTAGAAGTTTCCTACTGGCTATTTTTTTCCCGTATAAGTTCTATGCCGGACCAATTGTGTCCACCTGAAGGTCAGTAAAAAAATACCAAAGGGCTCCTCCCTAATTTATAATCCTGTTCGCGCTCAGCCTTATTTGAGATTTTTTTTTCTAATGTCCTGGCTGACTTCGGACACCACTTTTCTCTTCAGCTCGAACATTTCAGATTCTTTCTATTTTCGCATTTTTATACAATTTCTTTCTTTCATGCTTGCACCTGACGCAGTGTTATTGAATAAAAGCCTGGATTCCCCTGATGTGATGTTGATCGCAACAGATAAACAAGATTCAGATCCCAGCACTTCAGTAAGGCGCTCTTCATACTAGGGGTCGTTGAGACCACATTTTGCTGACGGTGATCAAACGATTTCTGAGGGGAATAATTGTAACTTTTCTCTGGTCTCAGCAACACGTGCCTGGAAGCCTCTTCTCTATCTCTCTTGTAGACCTACCCGACCTCCTCCTTTCTCTTTCATGAAATCAACTTGGGAATTCCGTCCTCAGAGTGCAAGTAATGACGACGGTGCCTATGTCTGCCTCTTGTTTCGGATGGTGCTGCTCCAAGAAGTCCTCATCTGTGTCCCTGGACGTGTCTCACGACACCCTCCAGGGAGGGTTCAATTTCTTCTCGAACAACGCAGACAAGGTATCAGCGCTGCTTTCACTTTACCTCGGAGGGGGGGGGGTATCCGCGTAAATTAAATCAATATCCCAATAGAAGAAAACTGTAAGATTGCAGGCGCAATCAAGCATATGCTTGCCATGTCACTTTGATATGTTCCGCGATTTCACTAGGAAAAAAGCTGTTCTAATCTTTACGCCTATCCTGTGCATATTTGTCGTAGAATGAGGATCGAAGTTACTACATTTTAAACCAAGAGTAACGAAGACAAGCATAAATTATTTTTTTGAGTTCTCATTGACATTCTGTAGGAACGGCTGGGCCTGGAGGGATTATTAGTGGCCGGGAAGGCTGAGGAAAAGAACAAGCGCAAGGACCATGACGAGAGTAAGGACGAGGAGAAGGAGGAGACCAGTTGGGAGAGGATGTCCTTGTCAGGGGCAGCGTTACCCCTCGACGACATGAAAGCTCCTTTTCAATTGATCGACGAGTCCATCCGACACTTTCCCAAGTCCTCTGCTAGGCTCGACCCAGTTGGAGTCCAGCCAGGTCTTGAGAATGGCGTCGGAGGGAAGGAGGTCCTCACCGTCGTCAGGACTCGTCCTGCTTGGAATCCTCGAGCCATCTTACCACTTTGGCAGACACGACGGTACGATTTCCATCTATTCCCAGACTTACTCATATTAGTAATAATTGGAACGTGCAACTGCAAAAACTTTCTGAATGTCACCAGGACTGTTTTACGTCACCTGGATCGCTTTCTAAATGAAATCTCAACCGTCTTATATATGTGCCGATCAAATATTCTCGTCGTTTGTATATCCACCTTGCGATCTTGTTCCTATAAGATTTCAGACACCTACCAACCGGATACAGGCGATTTTTAAAAGCCGCTCTCATATCCAATACTCCACTCTTGCAAATATTCATTAAGAGCTTACAGCCTTCCACGTCCACTCTGTTTTTGTCAGAGGATCGGATTCGTAAAAAAAATTACAATACGATGGCCGATGCATTATAATCCTTCCTGTCACGCTCACGGCAACGCTTCTGGTCATTTTTCATCAGTTGATGGAACGAGATAACTTGGAAAACCTTCGTCGCTCATTTGATTTCACTTGATAGTCAAAGAGTTCAAAAAGAGTTCAGAAAGCATCAGAGGATGTCATCCTAGAAGGCAACCATGACTTCTCGCAGGGGTTGTTATGAAGGATTATCGTCATTCGTCAGCTCAAGCAAATTTGTAAATCTCAGAACATGACTTTTGATAGGATTCTACAAGTACATTCTACTGCAGTGCCAAATAAGACTTACGACTTATTCAAGGAAATCCTTGTGAATGAAGGAGCTCTCACGCGAATGAAATACAGTATTGTGAATCTTGTGAGTATACTAATAAAAACATTACTGAACCTCTTTGTGCTAAATCCAGTGATATGCATGACGCATTAACCACCGCATGGACATTCGAGAATTCTTGCGCGCGTTCAACCCATGACTAGCCTTGGGATTCTAATTTCGTTTTCCAGTTTAGCATTTCTGGTTTTTTTTTTTGCCTCAAAAGCTAAAAGAGGAAGTTTAAATGAGATAGAACTGTCTCCTAGCCCTTATTCACTCCCTCAGTGGTATAACAAAGAATGGAATGGACGTAGGATGTACAAATTCATTTCCGAAACTTGGCAGTCGATGGGTTAAGGGTCATAACACGTGATGCGACTCCGCAAATGAGACTGAAAGATTCCATAATGAATTAAGAATGGTGAATCGGTTGATGGTTTCTGGAATTGGACTGACTTACTTTAATGGTTCACTACCACGCCTCTAGGCATGGATTAATTTCTTCCTCTTTCCTTTCGTTTGTATTGTCTTGACCGCACAATGGACACATATAAGTATAGACACCCTCCCTTGGCAATAGACACCCTCCCTTAAGGTTTGCGTGTGTCCTTCGATAGCTTAGTTGGTAGAGCGTTGGACTGTAGAGGAAAAGGCTAGCAGACATCGTTAGGTCGCTGGTTCGAGTCCTGCTTGAAGGATTATTTTTCTTATATAGTACATAATAACATACTTAGTGTATGTTATCATGTACTATATATTATTATAGTGTACGTACTTCTTTATATAGTTTTGTTTTTAATTCTAACGTACGTGATATGAACTTTGACTAATGTTTGCAGGGGTGTCGTATTAGTTAGAGTTATTCCTTTACCCACGCCATTTCTTACTCATTTTTAGTTTTAATTTATTTGTTATTTTTCTCCGTGGATATTCTTCTCAGGAGAATACTGAAGCAGAAGCTGAACTCTCGTAAAGGTTCGGGAAGCCCTCATCGATCCCTGACAAAGTCTCAATTGCACCAAGTAGACCTGACTTGGAATGAACTACAAAAATCCAACACCACTTCCATCTTGAAGGAGGTTCTCACTGAGGAATTATTCCAACATCTCCGGACCCGTTGCACCCAAAACGGGAACGGTCTTCATGACATCATCAAATCGGGTCAGTTCCGCACACAAAGGCCTCAATCACGGGGGGATTGATTTTGAAAAGAGACTACTTTTATTAGACACTCATCCTCTGTTCGTTCGCAGAAACTGTTGGCAAGGCAACAATTTGTTGCCATTTGACGAAAGCCGAAAAATCGGGATAGTCATGACATTAGACTTATATGGCATTCATTGCAGTAAAATTTGGCTTTTGGCCATCTATCCTAACCCGACTACTTTCTCCAACTGCTCATAAGTCATAATTGCGCAATTACCCTGGTTTAAGTATCCCATCGATCGTGGTCGAGTCATCATCACCACTCGATCATGATCGTAGAGCATATTTAAGCTCACAAATTCATAACGCTATCATAAATCAATAGCCCTGCAGGGGAACCCTATAGATAATCGAATATCTACAATTAAACTGAAATCATAATTGAAAGCGACATCTACGCTAACCTCGAATGTCAGCGGACAAGACGCACCGGATGCTGGGAGAACCTCGGCTCAAGCTTATGAATCGGAATTCGAGTGATTGATGATCGAATTGATGATCTTACCAAGTTTTTCAGTTATCAACTCTTTGTTCACGAAGCTTGGTCCTTTGATGCCATGAGCTCCATGGAAAGGAATGCACGTAATCCTACGTATCGTCCTTTGCTGTTTTCACTTGAAAATCTATATTTAAAAAAACACAGGAAATTAAATCGCGATATCAGGGATTTTCCCATGCAATATGAACCGTTGAAAACCAAAATAAAAACAAGATTCGCTGGTGCCGGTAATATTGTCATTAAGCTACACTGGGAAATTACCGGTAACGTTAGTAACGTATGGTAATTTTACCACCGCTCACAACCCTACTGTAGTTACAGGATATTGAGCACACGTGAATCTGAGGGAAGTAAGATGAGAAATATAGATTAAAACTATTAAATTTACTGGAGAAATGAGGAAAAAACAGATGAAAAATGCCGAGCTAGCGTGGGATTTTGCATCAGGTGTAACGGACGGATAACTAAATGACATTGCCCCTAGTCGTTATTCGCAAGTACAGGAAAGGAGAAGACATGCGATTCCTTCCTTTTTTACGTTTCAGGGGTATTGTACGCTGACTCAAAAATCGGCGTGTACGCACCAGACACGTGGTCGTACGAAGTCTTCTGGCCCCTCTTTAAAGAAGTTTGTCAGAGATACCATGGGGTGACGTGTCAATTCCAGTCTGGCTTCTGGGACTCGCAAATTCCTTCTCTGCCGCTCCAAATGGATTCCACCGGACGGGCAATCATCTCCACCCGGATACGAGTCACAAGAAACCTAAAGGTTACGTCATGGCGAACGTCAATTCCAGACCTTTCCCTCGCCTTTCATATTAATAGTTGGAGAAAATCCTAACGTAGGATTTCGAACTGCTGCCGAATTTGTCAGAAAAGGGGCTATTGGAGATAGAAAAGATCGTCGTACAGGCCTTGACCAAGTTCACAGGCAAAATCAAAGGTCACTATCACCCCATCGCCTCCATCTGCAAGATTGCCAAAGAGTTTTCTCATTTCGTGTTTCAGAAAGACGACAAGTTCTTGGAGGTAAAGATCCCTCTCCTCTTTCTTGCATGAGTAAAGGTCGTATCACACTTAGCATGTCATCCCGGCAAAAAAGTTCCAGCCGAAAATATTACTAGTTTTTTTTCGGTTTGTGATGGACTTTTCCGGCTGGTGGATTGCCATATAAGAAACGTCACTGGTTCCAATTGGAAATTAGACAGTAGGCATTTTCCGACTGGAAAAGCAGAGATCCTGTAGAATGCAGCATGAATTTCCAGCCGGAAACAGCATTCCAATTTGCAAACAGTCTGGTTGGAAATGCTGCAATTCCTACTGGAAGTGGCTCACATTTACAGATGGAAAGCTTGCTATTTCTAGCAGGAACTTTTTTGCGGGGATGCGTCCTTTGAGTCTATTCTTGGGTAGGCAGGTAGATGCACACGTGCACGCGCGTGTCCACTAACAATCTAGGGATTTCGCAAAGCTTGCGTGTGTAATTGGGATGAGCTCTATTGAAAACGCAAGCCTTGCGTGTTGTGTAAGTGGACACGCGTGTGGACATGCGTGTTCACGCGCGCGTCTAGTAATCTGTCCAAGCATTGACGCAAAGGACGCATGACACGCTAAGTGTCTAAGTGTGAAACGCCCTTAAGAATGAGTAAGCCCATGTCCTAATGATATAAGAATCGTTGCATTCATTTCTATTCCGGTCTAACTTCGATTCATTTTATCCATACATTTATTTATTGAGATGATTTAGAAATGTCAGTTTCCGAGTCTTCGAAATCTCCTTGTAGATTGTTTATTATCTTTCAAGATATTTACCTCAAAATTATTTATATTATTGATTTTACCTTATTCTTACATTTTTCGGCTTTGGTTTTCTTCAATTCGTCGTAAGATACAGATCTAAATATTTTCAGGCTGCAGGAGCAAGAAAACTGTATCCTAAAGGAAGAGGCGTGTTTTTTAATGAGTTTAAAACCTTCCAAGTTTGGGTCAACGAGCAAGATCACCTAAAAATCATCTCCGTCGCCCTTGGATCCAACGTCAGACGAGTAGTTCACTCTCTCCTACAAAAATGTCCTCATAGTAGACCAAATTCGAACTTAACGAATGATATTAGATATACGAGAGATTGGTGAATGGAGTGAACCAATTAGAGCAGGTCTTGTCTTTCCATCGCTCGGAGAAGTTGGGATACCTCACACTTTGTCCCACAAATTTGGGAACGACTCTTAGAGCATCAGTCCTCATCAAACTTCCTAACTTGGGTCGAAATCCTCGACTCCTGGCAGAACTCTGCAAGAGGTACAGCCTTCAGGTATGTTCAATTCTCTCTGCAGCATTATGGATGCAGAAATTAAGACAGTAAATGTCTAACGCATGAACACATGATATGTGCTCATGAAGATGAGGGGGACGCTGGGGGAGCACAGTGCAGTGAAGGACACAACGTTTGACCTGAGCAACAAGGTTCGGATGGGGTTGACGGAATATGAGGCCCTCAAAGTCATGTGTGATGGGGTCACGAAAGTTATCAAGCATGAGATGACCTTCCAGAAACCGCAGCACTTCACCGCCTGAGTTATCCCCGATCCCTGTCCTCTTCTGATAGAACAAAGCTTGAATTTTCTCCATGCCATCCAATCCAGATTCCCCTCGAAGATTCGAAATTGCCGAAGATCTCATCGGCCGCACTCGAAACTTTTGGCAAAACTCCTGTCAGGCTGAAACAGCTTTCCAGGCTCCTACTGAGACCGATTGAAGAAAATTGACTTCAAGACTTCCCCTTCGTCCAGGAACCAGGGGCATTCAAGAATTCAAGGCATGATTGGCAGAGTAGAGTCTTCGACTTAACATTTTCATTTGATGACGAAGGCACCTTGAAAAATCCTCTCAAGAATTAAAACGCGAAAGAGAGAGAGAGAGAGAGAGAACTCGTTGGCGACAGCAGAAGGAAGGGGAACCAATCAAATTCAACTTGCACAAGCCCTTAGTAAAGGCCGATGCACACTGACTGCGAATAGCTGCGGCAAAACCGAACTGCAATCGTCTGCGAAGTTCGCTGTTATTTCTTGACCGCGAAACATCTGACACGCTGGTCGCAAAGCACCCAAGCGAAATCCAACACGCCCGTGAACAACTTGAGAGCTCGTGCTGCAACACTTTTTTGCGACCCAAAAATAACATACAACTGCTACTTTGCGGCCCCAAGGGGAAAAGCTCTTGACAGTGGTAGGTACGTCCTGTACGGGTGCGCGTCATATCGTCTAAAGACAAATGGTCGAATGTTATTAAGGTACAATGGACAAAAGGGAGAAAGGACACTTGGTCTAACTGCCATTTGGTCTAAATACCACATCGTCTTTAAATGTTCCAAGGTTCATCTGCGCGAAATCTGATCCAAGCAGGAGAAAATGTATAGGTTTGCCGACGGCATCGCAGAGAGTGAGAGAAAAAAAAACAGGAATTCAAACAGACGATGTGATCGAACTGGCGCAGGGAAACGGAACATCTAAAGCTATGCATTCAGTTCATTTGTTCTAGAGCAGGACGTTTGCGATGCCTTCCTTTCACTGTAGCAACGCATGCCAATGGGAACTTCTCCAATTCCAACTTACTTCAAGGAATACGATATCGACGGGAGAAGGGTCAGAGGACGTCCACAGCCAAGTCCAACGTTCCCTATCAGGTTATGGAATGTCCGGGGCAGGGTATATTCAGATGAACCAAGAACAACGAATGGTTTCGAAGGTTGGTATGGGAGGCTTAATTTCCTCTTCGAGGAATCGCATCCCAGCGTGTTCCTTCTGCTTCAGGAATTGCAGAAAGAACAAACCAACGCTGAGAGGGAACTAGATCGAGTAGTGGCAGGGTATCCTCCAAAGAGTAGACGCCGAATTGAAATTCAAAAGACATCAGAATCAAATCAATAGTACAAGATTATAGTAGCCGCGAATTGATGCAGTATCTCCGTGGAATCGCCTACAATATGTAATTTTGACAGCTATCAGGAGGAACTTCTCTCGCAGACGGACGGAAAATAAACTTTGGACTTTTTTTGTAACTGCTCCTTTTGACCTTTAGCTGATCTGGACTCTGGACCTTCTTGTTGTGAACCAATTATACTGTGGACGTTTTGACTATTGGACTATTCATGACTAGACCTTTTGTCGCGGACCCGTCCAGCACACATATCCCCTCATCTGATGGGATAATTCGCGACTCAAATAGAAAAGATTATCACCAAAGACAAGGAATGTTTTTCTTCTGTCCATGAGAATGTATCCTGAGTTGTTCAAGACCCTTCTTTGTCTGCTGGAGGAGAGGGCAGGCAAACAACTTCAAGCCATACGTTTCCCCAGTGCAAATGGGCAAATGGTGACAATGATCCTGAGGTGGGTAAATGCAGAGCCGAACCGAGGGGGGTGCAAGCGGTGCGCCCGCACAGGGTGCCGACTTGATCGGCTGCCAAATCGCTTCAATATATTAACCCCGTAACTGTGCTATTTCCATCACCCATTCCGATTCTTCAGTACAGATTGTGGCGTAATATCACTCCCTACACAGTTAAGAGTTAATGAAACCTAAAAAAAGGCAAATTATCGTGAATTTAACTAAATTAAGCACAGAAATTAATACGTAATGTATTGTTAGTGCTGGGGAAGCTGGAGAGGTATAGAGGGAGGGGGGGGGGCGGGAGGAAGAGTGTTGGATTGATGTCCCGCACGGGGGGGGGGGTGGGATATATCGCACAGGGCGCCAAATATCCTCGGTACGGCATTGGGTATATGCATCCTCGATACATATATACGAGATACTGTGGATCTCAAATACTTTGAAATCATGCATCTCTCTCTTAAAGGAGGAGGCTTTAGCACTTGAAGAACAGGCGCTTCTCAACTTAAAAATGCAGATAAAAATTCATGGAGAGAAACAAGCAGGAAAATAAATGATATTCAGACGTCTCTTGAAGGTTTATTCAATGCATTTAGGTATCTCGCCCAAGGAGATTCAATGGTGATATCATCTGCTGCCGAAATCATTTCACCAAAATAGCCGCCTTATTATCTAATGACTCCCTAGCTTGCAGTCAGTAGATACGTAGCACGAGCCACTGCGAAGATGCGACTGGACGACTTGTCCGATTCCATTGCGAAGCCTACTGCGATCGAATGCGAAGGTCCTACGCATGTCCAATGCGACCGATTGCGACGAACTACGACGGCCGCAGTAGTCGTAACGCAGCTCTTCTCATTCAGTGTGCATGGGCCTTAGTTGCGAAGTATTAATAATTTTTTATTGGGTTGTGAATGTGTGGTACGCGCCCAGCAAACATACTAACATTCAATCAGCGTTGTATGAACGTTAATTTTGAACCTTCCCAGTATTTGGTTGGCGTTGCAGCTAACATAAAGTCACTATTGCAATGTCGCTTATTGGAACACTCAGATNATTGGGCACGATGTCTACATGCATCTTGCCATTATTGCCAATACCGGCTAAATATTGGCTCAATATTGACTTCCCAATTTTGCCATTCCATCATCGATGCAATATCAGACTGACGCGATGATCCGATGAGCCCAATTTCCACGGAGGAGTTAATTTTAAGGAAATGCTGAAGTTCTCCTCTTGCCCACTATGGGTCTCGCTTTTCGCACAGTACACAAAGTACACTTCCCTCTTTCCATGGAAACATCCCTCACAGGAGTGTTTATTACCACATCATATGTTTTTCATTGCCTCATTATAACAATCAATAAAATCGGACACTTATTAATTTATTATCCATATATTCGAGACAGGAACATGGAGCCCAGGCAGTAAATAAGCTCATACTCTTTATGAGAAACCCTTGCATCGCAGTGTACAATTCCCTCAGAAAGAGTTTCTACAAACTCGTTCATATACATTGGCTCTATTCTTCGCATTTGGGAGGGAGAATTATTTTTCCACTCTCAGTGAAGAAAAGGAGGATTTCTGTACTCCACAGAGCAGAAAGGGGATAGCTGTTCCCTGTAAAGTACTAAAATTAGTACTTACAGAATAATATTTAATCCACTGCCTTCATTATTGACGAATTATGGAATGC
This sequence comes from Darwinula stevensoni, assembly GCA_905338385.1. Lineage (NCBI taxonomy): Eukaryota > Metazoa > Arthropoda > Ostracoda > Podocopida > Darwinulidae > Darwinula > Darwinula stevensoni. The sequence goes on along the minus strand of CAJPEV010002157.1, from coordinate 27,283 downwards.
TACAAGGGTGGGAATGAGGGTTCAAATAAGTGACATTGCAATGTTGGCTCAACGTTCAGCCAGTGTTGAACTTCAACGTTCATCTGAGTGTTCCAATAAGCGACATTGCAATAGTGACTTTATGTTAGCTGCAACGCCAACCAAATACTGGGAAGGTTCAAAATTAACGTTCATACAACGCTGATTGAATGTTAGTATGTTTGCTGGGTAGACATCGTGACCAATGTTGGTCCAGCATTCATCCAATATCTGGTATTACTAGGATAGTAACACTGGATAGGTTCTTTGTCGTTTTGCGAAAAAAATTTTTTTTCCCTATTTGGCGATGCATATTCCATGAAACTACCATAGATATTATTTTAAAATTCGATTTAAAAATGTATCATAATGCCATAACACTGCAACAATATTCACGCAACGTTGGTCTTTGACCTTCAAAGTCGATGACACTGTATTGACCCTGGGGGAACGTTCCCACAACGTTACTATGTTTGCTGGGCGGTATATGTTGTGACGAACAATTAGTAGAAGGGAAGGAATATATCCATGCAGGTTAACACTTATATAGGACCATACTGACGCATTAAAATAGGGAAAATCTCGGTTTGTGTCACCTGTCTTGCACAGAGTAAATGCTCCTGAAAGCTTCAACTCCATTTTCTACCGAAAACTTGGACAACACTGCCCATCTTCTGCTACTTGCGTCACATGCTCCGCTATGCGTTATGGGAACGAACGAGAAGGCTCCGACTTCGAGTGAAAAACCTGTGGCAAATTCAAGTTCAGAACCTGGAGAAGGGATTAGATCCCTAAAGACATCTTCCATTTTCCGAGCGGTCAACTTCGAGCTTTACGCAAGACCGGTAAGACATTGTTCTCATTCAGACATTTAAGACTTTCCTATACATCAGTGAAACCTTACTCAGAATCAGAGTAAGCTCTTAGACTAGTCGTAATGCAGAGAACGAAATGGTTGATTCTCCGTTGCATCCCATTATTCTACCCTTGAGAGCGGAGTGGATGAGGATTCGGGGCCCAGTTGGAAAGATTTATGGCAGAAAGCAAGCTTAGAGCGCCGCCATATTTTTCTCATATACGTCTTTGATTATCATGGCCGCTTACGTGAGGCGCGGAAATAGATTGCGGGAACGAATCGATGTCGTGAGTTTGGATTTGCGTTTGCTCAAGTGCGGTCAGCAGTCAGTCCGCGTGTCAAACTAAAGGAAAAAATGTATGATGTTGCCTACCCGTACTATTTTCCTGGTCAGAAGCACGGGTGCAGATTCTTGTAGAAGACGTGGGAGACGAGGGAGCTTGATTCCGTATGATATCCAACACACGTTCAAGGGTTAGGATTTGCATTGGGATGTCAAAAGGCATATCAGATGTCAGGTTCCTGCCGGAGTTTGAGATTGCATCTTATAATCATTTGCAACATTTTCTTGTTTTGTTTGAGAAGCAGACTGATGGGATACTCATTATCTTCCTCCAATGCTTATTCCCGTCATAAAGCAAGACAAAATGATGCCCTTGTATAGTCTTGTAAAGTCTCTCTCTTGCGTAAGAGAAATTAGACAAAATGTGTCAGTTACTCCAGGTTAGAATGAACCCAATCAGATTATACCCATAAATCTGAAGGAATGAGTTGAAAGCAGATGTTCAGGCATGTGCATCATGACATCCTGTTGGTAAAAAACATTTTAGCCAATATTCCTAGGTGTAAGTAAGCAAATGACTTCAGATCCTGATGACTACTGTGATGATTGGGAGAGATGAATAAACTCTCTTTGGCCGCAAGTGCAAATTACAGTGTATTTTAAGTTTACTAGATAATAATGCCATTCCCAGCCCTTGCCCTCATCCTGGCACAATCTATAGAACCATCAGGTTAAGATACAGGGTTTTCAAAAAGTCATGCAACCTGTTGAGTTATGCTCGTCTGGCTCAAGCTCTGAAGTGAATATGTGAAATATGAAAGAAAAATGGGTGAAAAGTACTCATTGCAGAAAAGAAAACTCTTGGTAAAGTGTTATGAAAGGACCAGAAGTTACAGTGATACCCAGCATGAGTTTGTAGATAAATGTGGCAGCTAAAAAAGACTGATACTTATACCATAGGTTGTACAACTTTTTGAACACCCTGTATTTTTGCAAGGGGATTTGGATACTTGTGCAGATGTTTGGATATTTCTGATTTGCTATTTGTACATCTGAGATGATATCCTGTGATGACAATAGTCTCTGCAGCCTGGAAGTATTTGCTTTCTAAAGTGTTGTACTCTCCACTGACTAGCAATATGGCTATAGTATGAGGGTCACTCAGAAAGTAATGCACATTAATTTTTTTCTCACTCTGTATTGAAGATAATTACATGAAATCAACAAGTAATGTCCATGAGGGTTTTGCGATGAACCACACTATATTTCGACATAGTTACCATTATGGGTAATGCACTTTTCCAAACATTTTACAAGGGCATGAATTCCATCCTGATAGAAGCTCTTGCCCAGGTGACTAAGTCACCCTCAAACTGCATTCTTCACATCATCATTCTGAAAGTGATGTCCTCTGTGGTTGTCATTCATGGGTCTGAAGAGGTTGTAGTCGGACGGCGCCAGGTCTGAAACATCAATTGGCATAGCACCCAAATGATGATATGCCTATCGTTCAACCACTTTCTTGATGCTCTCACCAGTGATGGCAGTGATGGGTTGTCCTGATCGTGCCTTGTCTTTAACCCTCATCTCTCCAGATGTGGAGTGACTCACCCATCGTCTGATAATGTTGTCATCAATGCAGGCATCACCATAATAAACTTTCCAGTGGCAATGGATATCAGCAGGATTTACACCCTCTCAACCGAGGAATTAAATTACTGCTCTCTGCTTTTCAACCACCCGAAGTGTAGCAGCCATTTTGAACATGTCTCCTGCTTGTGTCTCCCAGCTGATATTTGTCAAACTTGTGAATTTTTGGTGGGAAAGTTCATTATTTACGCAGAAAATCTTAAATCGGACCTAGCATGCATACTTTTCGTTAAAAAAATTATTATTAATTACTTTCTGACCGACCCTCGTAGTTTAGCAAAAGTTAAAAACAGTGCAGGATAGTCCAGGAATTCACTTGCTAGCCAGGTCTGAACAACTTTGGATTACCTTTAATTCTTAGGTAAAAGGTGTGGATGATCTGGCAACAGGTCATATTCACTTTCACATTTATTTCTTTCCTTCTTTTGTGGGGACATATGTCGTAACAAAGAAATGTTTTTGATGGCACTGATTTATGTCAGCATCTGATACAGATGTTTGCCAGTGTATCAGTACTGCCCTATGAAAACAACCCAATATGTATAAAGGTAGCATTGAGGATGGCCTATTAACAGGGGATCCCTCTAGGGTTAGTTGAAATGAGTAAGCTTCATGTCAGCAATTTAAAGAGGACACCCCTGATTCTGCCCAGAGTTTCTGAGTCATCTAAGCTTTTCCTCCATGATCCATGGTCACCATTATTATAGTGCTATAGCATTTTGCATTAAGATTAGATCAGTACTTCCCCTTGGCATATTGCACCAAGTAGGAACATGACATTCCCTGGACTATCAGATCTTACCCAATGCTCTTGGCAAGGGTGTCAGTATAAAGAGTGAAGTCATCAAGATGATACTTTCAATTGTGAAAATTAGTAGAAAAATACCTAGCCTAGCTTATTTTTCATATTCAGGTAGTGAAATTTTCAGGGTTCTTTATATGCCTAGAATCTTATTTATTGTTGTTAAGCCATTACTCAATGAACAAACATAAACTTTCATAATATTTATTTTGCTTTTTAGCTTGGCCTTGCAGATTGTTCCTAAAAATTTCTGACAGACAAGAAGTGTATATGGCAAGAAATATGCCTTGCTTGACAGCAGGATCCATATTACCTAAGGACACTTTCCAGATTTTATCCCAAGAAGGAGATGTATCCTTTCATCATGGTGCCATTGTCTGGATCCGGATGAAAAACTTCATGAAATGTGATGACACAATCATGTTTGCAGATCCATGTTTGAATGTCATCATTGGACCCAATGGAGCTGGAAAATCAACTATTCTCTGTGCCATCTGCTTAGGTTTGGGTGGGAAACCTCAGTACATTGGCCGGGATAATCATGTATCATCTTTTGTAAAAGTTGGATGTGAGTCTGCTCAGTTGGAGATTGCTTTGCACAATGTCAAAGGAGAAAACTATATTATCAAGTCAGTGCTTTTTCGTAAGGGAGGCATAAAGTGGCAGCTTAATGAAAAAAGTGTTACAAAGGGACAGATAGATGATCTTGTGAAGGGACTCAAAATTCAGTTGGACAACCTGTGCCAGTTTTTACCTCAAGAACGTGTTCAGCACTTTGTTAAGATGAATGAATTCCAACTGTTGGAGAGTACAGAAAAAGTTGCTGGTTCAGACAATCTATATGAGAATCACCAGAAGCTGAAAGAAATAAGAGATGAAGTCCGATCATGGGAATCTCGCAGGGAGACAAAGACAAAACAACTGACTAGTTCTAAGCAGAAGAACAGCCGACTGGAGGAAGATGTTAGAAATTTTAAGGAACGGGAAAGAATCCTCAAAGAAGTTGAGGCCTGCAGAGTCAAGAAACTCTTCCTTGATTATAAGGACAAGCAGAAGAGATGCATTGAGATGGAAAAGAGCATGAAGGATTTACAGAAGGAAGTTAGGGAAGCCAATATCAAGGCTGATAGCCTTCAGAAGTCTATTCATGAGGAACATAAAAAATACGGTGAGTATAGAAAGCAAGCTCAAGATGCCCAGAAGAAAATCCATTCCAGTGAGGAACGCGTAGATAGGTATCGATCTCAACTACAAGAAGAAGAACTAAAAATTCAGGAAGCTATTACAAACTATGAAAGCTTGCAAGAACGACGCCGAGGTGACCAACAGAGAGCTGAAGTCATCCAACGACGTGTTGAGAACTTGGAGCAGCAATTGCAGGAATGTACTCAGCAATATGTGCAGCATGAACATGATGGAACCATAAGAGAGATGCAGGAGCTCTCTCAGCAACTTGCTACTGTCAACAACCAGTGTTCTGATCTGGATCATGAGTTGCGTAGCCTAAAGTTTGCAATGAATCGGTATGAGAGGCAGATGCAGGATCTTAAAAATATACACCAGAAGCATATGGAAGTTGTCAAGCGAAACTTCCCACAGCTTCATTCAGCTATTTTGTGGCTTCGTCAAAATCAGCACCAACTTCGAGCACCTGTCCATGAGCCCATGCTCATGAGCTTGAATGTCCATGATGCACAAAATGCCAAGTATATTGAAAGTCGAATCCAGAGACGGGACCTCATAGCATTTGTATGCGAAGATAAGCAAGACATGGATTTCTTGATGATCAAACTTCGGGAAGAGATGGGCTTGAAGGTGAACTTTGTTCATTCTGAACCCATTCCTCCTAATGAGTACAAGCCTCAAATTCCATTACAACACCTGCAGAAGTTGGGTTTTTTTGCTTATCTCAGGGACTTGTTTGATGCTCCTGATGCTGTAACATCTTTTCTCTGCCGGCAATATAAAGTTCATTTGATTCCTGTTGGTGATGAGAGGTGTGAGCAAAATTTGGAGCACATTCTCAAGAAGACTGATCTCATCCATTTTTATGCTGGTTCATCCAGTGTTGTTCGATCCAAGTCTCGTTATTCCAATAAGAGCATGACCAACATCTCCCAGATTGGAGCTGCTCAATTGTTGTCTATCAGTACTGATGTCAATCTTGAACAGTCTTTGAAGCATCAAATTGAAGAAGCCAATCGCCAAGAAGCAGCTCTGAGACAAGAATTGGTTATAGCTAGTAAACAGCGTCAGGACTTGGAGAAGAAACAGGAGACTGTGAGGCAAAGGGCATACAATTTGAGGGAGCTCCGTGAGAAGCGCAATGGCCTTGAGTCCCAGCTTCAGAGGAAACGTGCAGAGTATGAAAGCATAGTTAAAAAAATTGAGTCCTTCAACTTGGAGCACGAACAGCAATGCCTGCAGGAGCGATGCAAGAGCCACCCATTGAAGATGTCCATAATTGTGCTGTCCATGGCTGAGGAAACAAGCAAGGTTTTAGAGTATATACGGGAGAAGGACTTTGCATCTCTCAGTGCCGATCGAGTGTCTAGTCAAAGACGAGAATTGGAAGGTCAATTGCGCAATGCTCAAGATGCTCTTAATACAGTGAAATCAGGCTTACAAGAGCAGGAGGCAAAACTGGAAAGTCTGAGAGAGGAAGCAAGGACTGTGCTCCAGGATTACACTAATGAGGCCAAAAAATTCAAAATCAAAAAAGAGGATTTGGAGAAACTTCCCAATGACTTACAAGTTTTGAACACCAACATGCATGAAATGGAGGCTAAGGCAAACTGCATGATCAGCACTGATCGATCAGTGGTTGAAGAGTATAACCGAAGGGTGGAAGAGATTCGAGGACTTGAAGAAGATGTTCAACATCTCAACCATACCCTAGTATCAAGGCAGGCAAGTCTGGTAGCTCTGAAGCAGACATGGTTGCCTGCTTTGAAGGATGTGATTGACAGAGTGAACCGTAACTATAGCCAATACCTGGAATGCTTGGATTGTGCAGGAGAAGTCTATCTGCACACAGGAGACAATGAAGATGATTTTGATAAGTATGGAATCAAGATTCGTGTCAAGTTCAGGGCAGAGGAAGAGCTTCGAGAACTGACTGCTTATTGGCAGAGCGGAGGGGAGAAAAGTATTTGTACCATTCTGTATCTTCTTGCTCTGCAGGACTTATTTTCAGCCCCATTTCTCTGCATGGATGAGATCAATCAAGGAATGGATGCAATGAATGAGCGACGCATCTTTGAACTCCTGGTGCATGTCTCTCAGGAGAAGCTCAGGAGGAATCAATACTTCCTCCTTACTCCTAAGCTCCTGCTTAATCTCCCTTTCAATGACAAGATGATGGTACATGTGATATTAGATGGGATTGATGCTGGTGAAGCCAACCAGGATTAGAAATATTTTTTTCCTGTGTATATTGGGAACAGGACTAGGACTTCATGACCAATAGTCCTGATAAAGGCAATATGAAACTTTTGAATAATTTCATTTCTAGTTCTCTCTGTATCTCAAGACATATTAATGTCCTTTTTAATCAATGGGACTGAGTAAAGTTGCATTCTGTTATATGATTGAGTTTGAACTTTTTGAAAAGGAGGAAGGAGGCATAGTAAGAGATGCATGTTTGTAAGCCTAGCTCTATCTGGAGACCATGTCTCTCAGACCCAGCACATGATGATTGGAAACTAACAGAGCTACATTCATTTTTCCCTCTGGTATAGTTAAAAAAATTTTTTTTCAGATATATATTTGAAAGGTATGCATAGCACTATCTGGTTCCATTATAAAGTCTCATGACTGATGAGCCTAGTGCAAAAGCTATTGAACGGCATGAATGGAAAATTATGAGGATAGAGAACTGGGTGTTTGCTCTACTTATATCTTGTGACAAAACTGTTGATAGAGGGTGTACCACCACAGCCTCATATGTATATCATCACAAACTTACAGTATAAAACAGTGGCAATGCCTCATGAGGCACACATTGCAATGGGAGTGACCACCCTGGTAACACCCCACACTGCCTGTGTAGAAAAGTCATATCTGATAGTAACATATGTGATGCATGACTCATGTATGATATAATATACTTATTCATATATGGTACAACCATGTATGAATTTTACAATTAATTTAAATGTATGAGAAGTGTTTAAAAAATGATAATATACAGTAAAAATAATGATAGTAACAGTCACACATTAAAAAAAACCACATGGACTCTAAGGAATGATACGACTTCTCCAACATGAAAATGCACCTTGTCACACATCTCAAGTTGTCAGTAACCAGTAGGCCAAAAATTGTTTTTGCTCTGTTCTCCTTCATACAGCCCAGATTTTGTTTATAACATTTGGTTCAACCAAAATCTCAAATCTGACCTTAGATGAATGCTTTCAGGACAGAAACTAAGTCCTGAAGGCTGTGAGGTACAAGCTGAAACAACTTTTCCTATATGACTGTGCATCATGCATATTTTTTAAGTCAGGAGCTGTATCATAATTATTTCACAATTTATTAATTTTCTATATTATGTTCAGAGGTCTTTATTGTCAGTCACTGTAGATGAAACAATGGCTTATGAGTTTGTTCACCTCAATTGTAATTCCAAGAAGATGGCCTGGCCAATGAATTTGTATTTTAAAAAGTATTATGCATAATTTTAAAAGTTATTATCCATCCTATTGAGCTTCAATAGGACAGAAGAAATTGTTAAACACGTAGATGCATTGTAGTCAGGATTCAGAATTTTCACATTTGTTGGAAAGTTCCTTTGGTAAAACCCTACACTTTTGTTTGTTTTTGCCTTCAATAGGTGGGGGGAAAATGCAAAGAACTGTAAATGTTTAATTTCATGCTGTAAAAGGCTATAGTCACATCCAAGTTTGGGAATGACCTCAAGCCTCTTGCTCAATGACCTCTTCTCTGAGGTCAAATATTAATAGGCCCAACCCTATTGGTGAGTTGTGGGAAGAAAGCACACTGGTAGGTATACTTCATTGATTATGATTCCCTTCAACCTAAATATTCTTGCCTCTGGATACTTAGATGGTTCCTTAGCGCTATATGCATGTCTCTGAAGTTTGAAAATACTCCCTTTATTTCAACAGAGCTAGCATGTGAATAGAAACAACATGAGATCCACATAGGACTTGTTCTCCATTGCCTCTACTAAAGTTTCTGATTTATCTGCACTTTTGGACCAAATGTTGGGTAGCAGTATGATAACAAGGCTCTTCCTTTCTGCCTGTTGAATATAGAAACTATGAAGGCATCCATTACTGAAAAAAAAAAAACCAGTAGCCTACATTACCATTACCATAAACTCTTTTGATTGGGAGGAGTGCTTTAATGTCCTTGCAACCAAAGCCATTAGAGTCCTTGGCTTGCTCAAATGTAACTTATGCATTGCTCCCAAAGAAGCCAGGGCTGCAGCATGCATATCCATCCCATTTTGGAGTATGTAGCTAAATTTTGGGACCACTTCAAAGTTGGTAAAAAGCAATATGTATGCTATATACTCAATGACTGCAATTGGTATATCAAATCCAATGCTACTGGATGGACACTTACTGTATATGCCTTGGACAGTAGGGCAAAAATGCCAAATTGTTTCATCCTTATAAAGTCTTGCAGAGCTTGTCACTACTTCACTTGCATAGATCATGAGAACAGTTTTTTCCAAGGATTGTGGTGAATTGGAATGCTCTTTCTGTTGGATCTCTCCTTACTGGGTTCAGTGGCTGGGTGATTCAGACTTCCAAGTCAAACCCTTGTGCTGGGGATTGAATCTTGGTGGTGGTGAGCTCTTCTTCACCCAGAGGCAACCCACCTGCTTTCTATGAAGTATCTGCCCGGCTTTATGGCAACACACATACCACTAGGTGTGCTATGTCTAGTAGATGCAATTGTATTACAAAAAAGTATGGGCCTAGGCAACCCATGAGCTGCTCCTAAGGACTCCTGCAGGACCATGGAACCTAAGGAGTTTTGATTGGATGTGGTGCCAGTGCCAAGCAGGCACCCCATACCTCCACGGTTAATGTGCATGCTTTCATGTGTTCACTGCATATCCCACTTAAAAAACAAAGTCCCTTTGAACACTCCTTTCCAAATTCTAATGACCAATGCTGGAGCCTTCTGTCATCACTGCTAGAACATATTGCATTGTGTCTCTCTGGTCTTCATACATGCTTTAGTGTGTTGGAATTTCCTGGGAAGAATATGCAAGCAGACTAAGCAGGCCGTCCACCTGCGCATCTCTGTTCCTATGAACCTTGTTTACAGGTTCACAAGGGTTTTCCTAGCCTGCTATGAGTACCTATTTTCGCTGTTTTGATTAGATGTTGCTTGATGTCTTGTTTCTAATAATGATTTTCATTTTTTCCCATCTTTAATCTTTATAATCTTCTGAGTGCTCTGTTATGACATTTACAGAATAAGGTGGTGATGATCTTGGGCCTCATTGGCATATCAGGAGCCTTAGGATATTTGGTGTGGTTGAGGTCCTATTACAACAATCAGGGATTCTATATTGCTGTTGCTGAGGATGGTTCTCATATCTTGCAACCCAAGAAGTCCAAGTGGGATTAGGTTTGTTTTTTTCCACTACTGATTTCAATGTTGTTATTCATGATGAAATTGAAGAGTTTGGTTTTAATGCATGATTCAGGTGGTGCTAGTCATTCAAGATGGACAGAAAGGAAAGGCACAGACATGAGCAGAAGAACTCATCTGACAGTGATGATAACTATGTCCCTTATGTCCCTGTCAAACAGAGAAAACTTCAGAAACTCCAGAAACTTGGACGTGTAATCCAGGTAAAACAAAGATCAAGTTAAAATTTTCTATTTTCTGCCATCATGGGATGAAGTGAGGAAAATATTAGCCTTTATACTGGGCAAAGCCAATCTAGTGGTGGGACACCTTTTGCCATAGAGGGCAGATTGTTTCAGAATTATGACTCCTGGAACTGTAGATCAGGTAAATTTTATGTACAGAGTAATTCATTATTGGCTGTGTCTTTGTAGTGTATTGGTGTCTTCCATATGTCTTGACTAATAATGGGATGGTTTGTAACTTTATGCTCTGGGATAAAAGAACTTCCAATGCAATATGTTATGTAGCAAAAAGGTTCCATAATTGTCTTTCATATAGTTCATGAAATGCTTAGTAATCTTGTGCCAGTGCTTTATTGCAACGTGACTTGATTTTTAGCATGATGAGCAGAGAACAGGGAAATCAAAGGAGTTTAACAATATTGTACCTATATAAAAGTTTCAGAAGTACAAAGTGAAACATATGCCATTAATATTCTTATTTCTTTTCAAACCTGACAATTGCATTTCATTTCAGACTTTTTGATATTTATAGGTACAAATCTAATTTTAATGCATTCATTTTGTCATAATTAATGTTCATGATGCCACTGACAGATCCAGGATGAGAATCGGAAGTTGCCTGGATCAAGTGAGAACTCTGGCAATGAGGAAGATTGGGATCCACTTGCTCCTTTAGCCAAGTCCCGACCAGATGTCAGTCTTTTGGATCAGCACAATGACCTCATCAAGCTTGCTGAAGGTAAAACTGTTTTTCATATCAGCACAATGCTTGCAAGAGTGGTAAAATTCCAAAAAGTCCAAGCCATGAATTTCAAGTATGGCTGTATGAGGATAGGATGTAGTGATTTCAGTCCTTGTTCAATTTTTTACAGCCCAGCAAGAAAGCAAGTTAGAAAAACAGCTAAAGGAAGAAGAGGAAATCTTAGCCAGTGTGGCAAGGGAAAGAGCCTTGATGGGTGTTGCTGAATTGGCCAAGGGGATCCAGTATGAACATCCCATCAAGACTGGGTTAGCTTTATGAAGATGTTTCTAGCTAGTTTGAAATTTTGAAGATGATACCAAGTGCATAGTTCTTGGGCCTGGCTAATATGTGCTCATCTTTCAGATGGCATCCTCCCCACTGGGTCCTAGAGAAAGGCAAATCATACCATCAGCGCACTCGCCGTAAGATGATGATTCTCGTTGAAGGGGAAGAATTGCCACCACCTTTGACACGTTTTATTGACATGAAGTTTCCTCCCACCATTATCCGAGCACTGCGAAAGCGTGACATTATCATTCCTACTCCCATCCAGGCCCAGGGCTTGCCTACTGTGTATGCACTTCATTATGAGATTTTGTATTTTTGCTCACCGTTTACCCTTGACTTCTCCCTACCTTGCTTACGGTGTTAGAAATTATCTTTCTCATTGTTTCTTTGTTGCTTTAGTGAGGAAGTATAAGCATGAACAATGAGATTATAACTTTTGCATCTATGCTGCTGTCACTTTCAAAATTGTGTTACTTTGGACATATTTCATCATGTATAGCAGAGTGAGAGAGAAGGAAAGCCAGAAGTGCAGAGATGGGGGTTGACTGTCAAGCAGAGTAAATGTAGATAACCTATTTATTTCAAAATCTTTGTGTTCCAGGCTGTCAGGAAGGGACATGATTGGGATTGCTTTCACTGGGAGTGGGAAGACTCTGGTTTTTGCCCTTCCCATCATTATGTTTTGCTTGGAGCAGGAGGTGAAGATGCCATTCATTCGAGATGAAGGACCATATGGTATGCTCAACACTATCTCTGCAGTATGAAAGAGTTTTTCCAGAAAACCTTCCAATTTTAAGCTTTTCTGTCCTTATCTCCTTGATAGGACTTATCATCTGTCCATCTCGTGAACTGGCAAAGCAGACCCATGAGGTCATCCAGTATTTCTGCACTGAACTGCTTGAGAGTGGGTTCCCTGAACTTCGGGTCTGTCTTGCAATTGGAGGGGAACCTGTCACTAATGCCATGAGTGTCATCCACAGGTATCCTGGCATTGTACAATTATCCTTAAAGTTAAATTATTGGAATTATGGTTGAATTCATTAGGATTGAGGGCAGGATAAGTTGAAAAAAATTTTTCTAATTTTTCATCCTGGCAAAGGACACATTTAACGCATTGCATCAAAAGACGTACAGGTAGATCACGCTGTGCTTGGCCCGTATCACCAAAGACGTACAGGTATGTTGCGCAGCACCTGGCCTGTATCACCAAGAATGTACTGGTATGCTGTGTTTTTGAGCGACCATGCCTCAGGAACTGCTGAAGCTATACTGAAGAAGAAAAAACTTGTGCATAACTTGTCTCCTCTTGTTTAGTTACTAAGTCCATTGTCTCACCATGTCTGGGAGACACAAGAGGGACCTCAAAAGAAGACCAATTACTTGTGTCATAACTGCTGTCAAGCATTGAGAGAGGAATTAGAGAATTTATCATGTCTTTGGTTTAATTTAGCTTCAGGTAACGAATTGTGAGGGATTATGAGTTTTTGTGATTATGATGAGTGATAATTATGATGAATAATTGGAGTTGTAAGCAGAAAACGATTTAGATAAGGATTTGAGGGATGTGACTGAGACTGAAATTAGTTAGGTGAAATCATCCAGTGAATCTGACCATAAATCAGACGAGTAATGTGCCTCTGACCTTAATGAATTAAATCCATCTCTGCCCTGAGCTGAAGTTCCCATGACAGCACAAATGAAAATATTTTGGTTTTTCTTCAGTGACTATTTTTGATAGTTTCAGTCATGTGACTGAAACTAACCACTTTACCAAAGATGGTTTCGCTACAAACTTCACTCCCCTGACAAGGGATAAGCTTCTTCTGGCCTACCTTGTCCTGTGTATTCTAATGAGATTGGTATACAACCCTACTGTCCAATCTTATTGGTCTCTCAAGGGATGCAATGCATGAATGGAGACACCATTCTTGAATAAAGTCATGCCTAGGTTAAGATTCATTGCCATCTTTAAATAAGACTTTGCCAACAATGCTAACCTCAAACTATCGACTGAAGAAAGTTTGGCCAGTTCTCAAGCTTCATCAAGTCAGATTCAAAGGGCTCTATACTTAAGGTAAAGACGTCTCAATAGACGAGTCTGAGATAGATGTGTTCATTAGTAAGCCATGAATTACAGCAACATGAGTTCAAATAAATGTTTGATTGATTTTGCCGGTCAAAACATGCTCATGCTCCTGTGCACTCAGCCACGCAGTGAGGGTGGAGGCCAGGGAGGGAGACTGCATGACCATGAAAACAAACTAACTTAAGCTGGATCGAGGATGATGCAGATGGGTTAAGATGCCTCTGTCCCCTTAAAGCTTCTCTTTTATATCAGAGCTTGGCCATAGCCCTTTCCATGGCATTGACAGGTGAGACCTACATCACCCTTTTTCCTGTAGCCTGCAAAGGATGGATCTCATCCATCTGCCCACTTCAAACTCAATTTGGTAATGCTGCCACTCGGCAGTGTTGGCAGTCATCCAGTCATAACCAGCCACATGTTTGGTCATTCTGGTGCAAGTTGATTTATTATGCTCTGGCAGTAGCAACCTGTGAGCAAAACATATTTGGCATGGAGAGAGTTAATGCTTATGACAACAAGTTTCAATTTGATCTGTAAGAAATGTTTCACATGGTTTATATTTTATTTGGTAAAAACATTCTTTTTGGTAAGGGAAGGTTAGTCACAGCACTAGTCAAATATCTCTAACAATTTGGTAATTTTTCAGTGTGAACCTTCAGGTTTATTGGGAAGGGTTTCATCTTGTGTCTCCCTCTGATGCATGATGTGATGTGCAAATTATTTTTTTTTAATTTGCAGGAGGCAGAGAGAGTAAATAAAAAAAAAGCCCATTCATTCAGCATTCATGTTCTGAGTCTTCAGAGTTGGATTATTGTCATTTACTAATGGAAAGATCTGCTCATGAATGAAGACTCATTAAGTATTGTGTACTTATTATAATTTAATGTAATTTAATGGCATATTGTGATATGGGAGGATCATTACAATAACTATTCCAGTTCGACTATGGGGTATTGTGTGTCAGGGTCACCAATTCTTTTCCCCTCCATAAATGTATGCCATATTGAGAAAATATAGCAAATGGAGGAGGAATGGATCTGTGAAGGTACTGTGAGAGGAGATTAAGGGCTAGAGTGGCTAGGTATTTGACAGATCTGGTTCTCTCGCAGAGGGCATTGGCTTGATACCCTCTTCCAGCATCAATATTCATTGTCAACATTATTTTTTCATATTTGCAGAGGGGTTCACATTGCTGTGGCAACTCCTGGCCGCTTGATGGATCTACTGGATAAAAAGAAAATGCACCTGGATACTTGCCGATATCTATGCATGGATGAAGCTGATCGAATGATTGATTTAGGATTTGAAGAGGATGTGCGGACTATTTTCTCCTTCTTCAAGGGACAGCGACAGACACTTCTGTTTTCTGCCACTATGCCCAAGAAGATCCAAAACTTTGCAAGGTCTGCTCTAGTCAAGCCCATCACAGTCAATGTGGGACGAGCAGGTGTGTTGGATTAAATGTTTCTTCCCTGCTCCTCATGAATTCTACTGAAAATCATGCAATTAAATTAAAGTTGCATAGAGAGATGGTTTGGGGAATGCTACCAAGAGGCAGTGTCTATTTAAGCCAGCATCTCTTCCTCCACAGTTGGTATTCTAACTGAAACATATGAGATGAGAAAACATGAAAAGTAAAAATTTCCATGATAGAGAGAAAAAGAACAAATCCTTGGACTGGATTCCTTCCCCTTGCAAATTGAGAAATTCCACATAGCTTTGATTAGCAGGAGCACTTGGTCCTTCTTTTTCACCAGATTCACATTTATAACTTTGAAAGATGTGCTCTGCCCTTATTGAGAAACTTGTTCCACTTTCTCAAGGAAAATCAGTGAAATAATTTTTCCCAAATTACTGGTACCAACCTAAAGATCACATAATGCAGTTCAGGAGCATTTGCTTAGACATTTCTTCATAAAAGTGACACTTGTCTCTCTAGGTACAGGAATCTAAAAAGAGCTTCAGGATGCCCCCTCTCTCCAAACACGTTGCTTTCATTGCAAACTGTTTTCTCTTGCCATGAGTTTCCTGATTCAGTACATGGTGGTATGTCTGCAGGTGCGGCATCAATGGAAGTTATTCAAGAAGTGGAGTATGTGAAGCAGGAAGCACGCATGGTTTATCTCCTGAGCTGCCTCCAAAAGACACCCCCCCCAGTGCTCATCTTTGCTGAGAAGAAACAGGATGTTGATGCCATTCATGAATACCTACTCCTTAAAGGTTCCCTGCCCCTCTCTTTCTCTCTCCAAACTAAAACACTTCTTGAAGAGGGTTTTAATTGTACCTATGGTATTGGATTTTACTGGGTGGGACAGTAATATTTTCTCCCCTTCTGCAGCTTTGTAGGAAAAAGACTTTGGGAAACCCAACTGAAAATACCATTTCTTAATCCAAATGGAACTCAAAATGACCTGTTTCAGTATCTGTGATCAACACTTGCATGATGCACAGCCTCCAAGGGATGAGAATAGGATTCCATTTTTCTCTAAAAACAAATATTTCTGGTTCTTCATGTTTTGCTGCTTCTGGGTAAGGTTTCTCTGGAGCATTTTAGGGAAATTCTGATTTTCTGGGCTCTCCTTGTGCATCAGGGTGTTCACTTAAGCTTTCATCATAGCCCTAAGGTTTTCTGTTTTATTTAAGTCATGTGAGCTTCTCAGCAGGTTGTCATTTCTCCAGAAGTTGACCCCATTTGCCCTCAGATTTGCTAGAGCCTCATTGGCTTTCTTGGTTGAAGCTTCATTGTGAACAAGAGTGGATTAGCCCTTAAGCACATATTCCTCATCTTGAAGGAAGGGAAGAACATGCTGAGCCAATATTGTCTGCCTGGAATGTTGGTCATTTTTATGTTTTCCCATGCTGTTTGAAGACCTACATAAGTTTTTAAACTGTGAACAACTGAAAGATGCCAAGGCAAGCAGACTTTTGAGGGAGGCTACAAAATCCCTCACCATCTTCAGCATGCAAGGCCCAGATGTAATCATTTCTTTGGTTTGGTTTCTGAAAAGTCCAAAGAGTTCATCTGTGCATGCAAATCAATGAAATCATTTTTATCCCATTCACTGTGAAATAAACAACCATGGCTGACTACTTATAGGTTTGAGTTTTGAATAGTTTGTGGTCACATGGAAGGACTTAAGGACAATTGCTTTCCAACAACAGGAAACAAAGCACTCTCTTCCTCTTGCTGTCATAAGAGCAAACCATTTTGATATCTTAATCTGAAAAAAAAATCAAACTGTTGAGAAAAACCATAATTAGGCACTCATATTTTACTCATCATGTTATCACCTAAAATCCTGTTGGCTGTAGGCAGGGAGAAGAAGGTCATATCTCACCCTGTATATTATATATCAATTGAGTTCGTCACTTTTTTCATCTGACTTTAATATGCACAAGGTAGGCTGAGTTCATCCTCGGCAAACATTCAAACAATAATCTCATAAGTATTTTCCTAATCAGGTAGAAAGTTTTTTGACTGAAATGAAAATGTGCAGAGTTCCCCTTGCAGGAGTGGAAGCAGTAGCTATCCATGGAGGAAAGGACCAAGAGGAGCGGACCCGAGGCGTGAAAGCTTTCAAGAACCATGAAAAGGATGTTCTGGTTGCTACTGATGTTGCCTCCAAAGGGCTTGACTTCCCTGATATTAAACATGTAATTAATTATGACATGCCAGAAGATATTGAGAATTATGGTGAGTCTTCTCTGGTGACACTTGTTGTCTAATGATTTGTCAATAAGCATTTTCAATTGAATATGCTTATTGAACACTAAAGTAAGTAAAGAAAATGCTAAGTATCAAGAACCCCTTGATGATAGAAGGCTTGCTATGAGTATGTTACTGTGTAGTGACAACATTTTGAATTTGTTTTAATTTCATGAGGCATGAAGAATCACAGAATTAAATTGCTGCAAATTTTTTTCCCCAATACTCTCCAGAGACCATTGCTGATGTCACATTGTAGCATCATATTGATTTGCATTCATGGCTCTATTTTAAACATTTAACCTCCTGATAGCTGGAATTTAAATGCACCCTTTAATCCTCAAGGCGTTAAGTATTGCAAAAATATTAATCCATTATATATAATTGATATATAATATATAATTAATGTATTAGTATAAAACCAAATCAAAGAGCATAAATTGATATAGCTATTGCCAATTTTCACATTTTCAAAAAAATACAGGCCATGCCAAAATTAAAGGCACTTTCAATGGTACAACATGTGTCCCACTTGGCTGTAGAGAGAAACATATTGGACAACATGTGTCCGACTTGTCTGATAAAGGTTAAGCTATGCTATCTTGGAAACCATGGCTTCTTGAATTAAATAAATTTCCTGAATTACAGGAATACTCTCAATAAGCATAGAGGTCGCTAAAATGTCAAAGCAGTGAGATGAAAAAGCATGGTTGCCAGCAATTAGCTCCTAAGCAGGGGTGTCACACTTCTGAAGAGGAGTGGAACTGGAATTTAAAAGATCTGGAAACAAGGTTATAGGCCTGCCTCTGACAACTTTGGATGCCAGATTTGTGATCTGGTTAAGCATGGATGAATAATCCATGCTTAACCAGATCACAAATGTTTAGAGAAGGAAAATGCATATGATTTTGCAAAATAAATTGGCCCAAAATTTTGTTATTGCTGCTTATGAGGGACTAGCTTTTTCATAAAATCAAAAGGGAAGTTGGTAAGACCTTCCCACGAAATAAAATTGGTATGCCATGAAATGAAGTGTTAAATTGTCATGAACAGCAAGAAAAATGAGGAAATGAGATTGTTACTGAACCTCAAGGAATAGTGAATCGCATTAATGAATACTTTGCAACTCTCATTCAAAATACTGAATAGACAAGGGAGCCATGAAGAAAGACCCATTTAAGTTTGTTTAACCCTTTACTTACCAGGTTTTGCACAGCTGACAGTGCCTGCTGGATTGATCTTTATTTTTCAGGTGTGCAAGCATTGCAGAACTCAGATTTTTCAACACTATAAACACATAATTGCAGTTATTTAGGCTCTAACTAACCTTAAATTTTGAGGATTGACCAGTGTTTTTACCCCCATGAATCACAGGCCAGTTTCATGGGGTAAAAACATGCTGCCGTACATGTATGGCCATGGTAACAAAAGGGCTATGTATAAATGACAGGTTTTACTGCTTAGTAACTGAGGAAGAAGTCATGCAGGAAACAATGTTAAATTTGAACAAGGCCATGGGATTTGGTAATATTGAAGAAGCTATCAAAATAGCTGAACTAGCAAGGGATAAACTGTATTGTACTGCAAGGATCAATTGAGTTCTCTGGAAAAAGGGTGTATGTGCAAAAGATGCAATTTGAGATAAACTGCAAAAGCTTCCCATTGCTAATTCGCAGCTGGTCTAAACTCAGCTTTCAGTCAAATGGTATCTTTGACCTTTCTCCAATTGAACTTGAGGTTTCAACACATTTATTTACCTCACATTGCTGGGATGCAGGCAGAAAGTGTTTATGCACATACGCCCTTTTTCCATATCCAAGCTGCTGGAACTTTCTCCAGCCAGCCTTTCACCACTTCTTACCAGTTAAAAATCATAATTTACCCATAAATACATCTACAAATTTCAAATCAGCTCTTCCTCTAAGAATGACAATAAAAATGTGAATATTCAGGACAAATTTCATCCACCAATTACTCCTCAGTGATTCATTTTAATTTATTTATCTTCTGAATCTCCAACTGTTTCATGGATATTGCCAACTTCTTGCATCCTACCAGCGGCTTGGATGACTGGGTCATTTTTTTAAAATAGCTCTTCCCCCATAATCCCCTTGTCAGGAAGCCAAGCCAAAGGTGCATTGGCTCCATTAATCATCTTACTGTTTAAAGAAACTGTTTTTTTCCCCAATACTTGAACTATACATGTGGATCTCAATATAATGGTAACTATAAGAGAGAAAAACTTTGAGATTGTGAACGAACTCAACTAAATACCTGGGAGTATATCTTGCAGAGCACATCAGAGGGCATGCTCAAATTGAAAGGGTATGTGAAAAGTATTGAGAAAAGCAATGGAATCCTTTTAAAGGTATAAAAATTCACCCCTACCTTTTCCTAAGTTTTTATATGATATTTATTCAGTCTCACTTTTGCTAATTTTTTTTTGGAAAACCTGGGGACCCTAATAGGTGAAATTCACCAAGTGCACATAAATAGCCTAGAAGCAAGCTATCAGGATTATCAATAAGGTAGCTAAGAGATCACACATAGCCTTTTAAAAAGTAAAGGGTGCTCCTGCCTTTGAATTTATTTATTTTACATTAGCCTTGTGATTTTCAAGGAAATATTTAAAAATATAAGATATGTATGTGCTGTTGACTAGGTACCTTATCCAGCACCAGGAACTGGAAAACACAACATTTTTATTATGAATGCAACTGAAGTAACCTTTGTGGAAACACTTCATTAGGAGGATGCAGGTGTTTAATTCATGTACATTATATTTTTAAATAAATGAAATGTGAATGGATCTCCTTAACTCTTCTGTGCATGAATCTTTAAAGCAAAGCAAAAATGTGCTTTTTTTTAGTTTAATGTTTAAAGTGGTACTCTGCTGTTGCATGTTTCACTGTTACAAGGCATCACTGAATAGTTGATGAGCCCTGGAGTGGACTGCATGCACCAAAAGTTTTGATGCATGTGTACTATGGCTGAAAAACCAATATCAGAATCAAAATCATACCTATCAAATTCAGTGGACATCATGCATGAAAGGGTTAAGAAAGGTCCCATATTTATTTTCCTTCCTTGCTGTCCTTGCACTTTATTTTTCACTTGACATTTTGTCACACTACTGATGGAGGGGGGGGGGGGGGGCAATCAGGCCTCTGGCTACTTCTTGGAAAATAAAGGTGGACATCAACAATGATTTTGTTTGTGTCATATTCCAGTTCACCGAATTGGTCGTACAGGTCGATCAGGAAAGACAGGTGTGGCAACAACATTCATCAACAAGACCTGCCAGGAATCAGTTCTGTTGGATCTCAAGCATCTTCTCTTGGAAGCAAAGCAGAAGGTTCCTCCCTTTCTGGATGCTCTTCAGTCTGAATCTGAGAAATACCTGGACCTTGGTGGTGAGTTCCACCACTTAGAGAAGGATGTGTTTGAAAAAGTGAAAGTTTTCTACAACAACGAATCAGCTAATTTAGATGCTCTATTTCTTAATATCAATGTTGGTAAAGTAAGTTTCACCTTTGTAAAATTTGTTCTTTCAGATGAGAGAGGCTGTAGCTTCTGTGGTGGCCTTGGTCATCGTATCACTGACTGTCCGAAACTGGAGGCTATGCAACATAAGCAGGCTTCCAACATTGGACGCAAGGACTACCTTGCATTTGGCACATCTGATTACTAGCCATAGACGTAGGCAGAGTGTATGCTAAATCATCCATAAGGTGGATAATGGATCCCCATGATGATGGGATATTCATTTTGTTGCCCCCCTCCCCATATTTCAATGTGTGTTGTGCAAGAGGCAAAGCAATTTGGTTGGCAAAAATGTTTGTCAGTAAACTCTTAATGCTTTATGTTTATTGGGAATATGACAGACATGTTCTCCTTCAAGACCTCAATGCCTATTCTTTACGCATAATCATGACTTCAGTCCTTTCTGTAGCCTGCAGAGACACACCTACCTGATACAAAGTCATGGAATCGACACAGGAGTGAGTAGTAGAGGGAGCATTATTCTCTAGCCCCAAGTGGAATAGTGCCATCAAGGTTATAAAAATTAATGGTTCCAGGACTTTAACCTTATGGACGTTCTGGAGATTTTAACTTGAGGGGGAAAAATAGGAATTGAGTGATTTTGTTGGAAACAGGGGCAAGGTTAAGTACCTCTAAAAGTACAGAACTGGTTCCAAAATCTTATTACTTCAATGAAAATGAATGGCTAAAAACTGACTTTAAAAAATCGGAAGTATGTTTCATGTAAAGTCATTGACCGAGTTATGCTCCGCATAGGAACGAAAGATAAAATGAAGGAAAAATGAAATAAGAGGGACATGCTGAACTTAGAGATGAGGAAGCCTGGTGGTTTGAGGGATGTGACTTTGAATGCACTAACGGCCAAAAGACCACCTCACTTAGATTGGCAGTTTTTCTTGCTTCAGATATGCTTCTAGGTTCATCCTGTCCCAACTGATGAAACGCAGAATGTCTGATTCGGAGCAACCATAACCATCCCCATCGATATTAAAACCGTCGCTCCGTGTGACCAGGCATTCTCAACAGGACACTGATGCGATAGTCAATTGTTACCTATGCTATATGATTTTGCTGTTCCGAAGAGAATGGCTCTCCGAAAACTAAAATTTAGCAAGACGTCTGATGACACGAGACATAGGATATTCAGAAAAAATTATTGGGATATCGATTAGTTTCTGGAGACCATGCAGAGATTCTGACTGACTAATGAGCTTAGAACCGAATATCATTTCTTCAGGGAAGCTACTATGGTATACAGGGTGTCCATAAAGTGACTACCTATGGGCGACTTTTTATTATAGACCCTGAAGTAGTCATTATTTTTAAAATTTGTTGACTGACGCACGTACCGATCTCGGAATAGTGTCGTATCTTTTCTCCTTCCACTTTGGCACGGCCGAGAATTAATTTCCCACATCTGGTGTTTTATTTTTTTTTTTATTCTTAAGAATAGAGAAATAATTCAGACGACGATTCAGGAAGAATTTTGCCGTTCGACCATATTGCAACAACTTCTTGAAGTTAGCACAGTATTGATTGGATAATAGAACGTTTTGGGAATTCAAAATCATAAAAATTAGGAAATTACTCGACAAATTGGCTCAATGTGTCTACCGCCGATTTCCAGACATTTCTGAGCCCTGGCAATTGCATTGTCGGCAACATCCACGAGAATTCTATCACTTTTCTGGCACGAGGGATATTCTTTTTCAAGTTTTTCAAATCTGCCCTTGTAAACAATGCCTTTTAAGTAGCCCCAGAGAAAAAGAATCACAAAAGAGGTCAAAATCCAGAGATCGTGGAGGCCATTTGCCCTGGCTGTCGATTCGGAATGGTACACTCCATGTCTGAACTTTTTTGGAAACAATGGTTTGAAAAATGAATTCTCAGTCACATTAGAGTGTAGGAGCAAAAGGTGTTGCATCATTCCGAGGTCTAATGATAAATAGCCTACAAAAATAAATAAAAGTTGGTTCCCCCAGATTCAGTATGAAAAAAGTTGCCCATAGGTAGTCACTTTATGGACACCCTGGTCAAATCTCATGGTCCTGGACTACAGGTCAAATCTCGTTACAACGAACTTCAAAGGGGTGTCCTGATTATTTCGTTGCATGGAATATTGCTCGAAATAAGTTCAAAAGAAACATTCTCTATTCAAATTAGCTATGTCTTCCAACGTACAGACCACATGCTGTAAATTTCCACTTTATTTTGTTTGAAAAAAATCTGTAATTTTGGATTGCACAAGAGTTTGTGTTGCCTTGTCAATGTCGTAGAGCGCACCACGCATTTTTTCCTTTTGGTCTGAGCCGCTTGCCTCAACTTTTCATACATTTTGGCACGATCCTATGAGAACGTGGATAACGTAGAGGGAGTGATGCCGAATTCTTTTGCCACGTCTCTTTTTTTTCCCCGCCGGAATCTACTGCTTCCACTACTTTCATTTTTTCTGCCGGCGTTTCTTGTTTCCCTTCTAAGCCATGTCTACGGGATGGGGCGCACAGGTACACTGTTGTAAGTGGTGAGGTTTTGGCCACGACTAGCCTGCGCCGACTACTGTACGTTCCTCATTGCGCTAACACGGGGGGAGGCGGACAGGGCTAGAGCCGAGCGAGATTTAAGTCTTTTGGACGAGTGGAGCAAGAAATGGCTCATGAGGTTTAATAAAAGTAAGTGTAAAGTTCTCCACGTCGGTCGAAACAACGGTAGGTCTCTCGACACGTTCGGCGATGTTAAATTGGATGAGGCAAACGGAGAGAGAGATTTAGGTGTTTCTATCGATGAGGACCTCAAGTTTTCCTCGCACGCGCAAGCGACGGTGTTCGAAACAACGGTAGGTCTCTCGACACGTTCGGCGATGTTAAATTGGATGAGGCAAACGGAGAGAGAGATTTAGGAGTTTCTATCGATGAGGACCTCAAGTTTTCCTCGCACGCGCAAGCGACGGTGGCCAAATGCAACAGGATTCTAGGTTACATTCGTCGGTCGGTTGCAAGTAGGGCATCTCGCGTTATTCTTCCGTTGTATGCGGCGCTGATAAGACCCCAGTTGGAATATTGCATCCAGTTTTGGAGGCCTACAAATAAGGGCGATTTGTTGGCGCTCGAGGGAGTACAGAGGAGGGCCACTAGAATGATTAAGGAGGTCAGGGGACTATCATACGAGAAGCGTTTAGAAGTGTTGGGACTGTACTCGCTCGAACGAAGGTTAAGGAGGGGCGATCTCATCCAGGCTTTCAAGATAATTAAAGGAATAGATAATGTCGAGTATGGTAGGTTTTTCCAGTTTGATGGCTGCAAGAGAACGAGAGGTAACCAACTTAAGTTGCGCAAACCGCAGGTGCGGCTCAGGTCGAGACAGGAATTCTTTACTTGCAGAGTGGTGAACGCGTGGAATGCGTTAGATAACGAAGTAGTGGCTGCCCCGCGCTGTGACTATCTTTCTAAAGAAACTAGATGCTTTCATGGACAGACAAAAATGTGAGGGGCAATGTTGACGTTAGGTACTAGACAGTAAGGAACTAGGATAGCCAAATAACAAAAAAAAACAAAACAAAAACGCAAAAATATTTAGCTTGAGGAGGGTTAGGCCTACCCAAAAATTAAGGAACGCTCCACTTCGACACGTGATATAGAAATGGGCGAAATCGCCTCTTGATATCACTAACTATCTTGAATGTCCGATTCACTACCTGATAAAGTAGGAAGACCTTCAAGCAGCTACGGAAAGTCCACTGAAAAGTGGACTGCTTCCAAAATCCATTCATTCGCCAGTTTGCAACGTTATACCAGCTTTGGTAATGTGTTTCGTGCACATATTTGTTGGCAAGGTGCAGTAGGCACTACCCCGAACCGTATTGGTAGTCATAGTAAGCATCGTGTTTGATGGTTTTACATGCTGTGGCAGAAGTATTTTTACTTAAAAGGATGAGAGCTATATTTTTTACTTGATCCACAAGAGCTCCTCTACTGTATGTCAAACAGTCCCGAGGCTGAAACGGTTCTGCCTAACTTCATTCATGGTGTAATGTGCTAATGGATGTATGAAGAATCAATCTAATCCTCTGACGATGACATTACAGCTCCTGACCTGGTCCAAATGGCTGCACAGAGAGAGGGTGTGCCCCAAGTGCGGAGAACCTATGATGATTATGAACGCTTCTAAAATAAGTGACGGGGTCGCGTTCAGGTGCCGAAGGACCTCCTCCTCCATCAGGACGAGTGGATCAAAGAAGAGACAGAAGAAAACCAGATGCGATGAGTTTGTATCGGTCAGGAAGGATTCCTTCTTTCAAAATTCAAATTTAATATTAATCGAAATTTTGCATATCATTTATCTCAGGATTCATATCTTGCCCCTGGAGTACATCACTCATGAGACAGGAGTCTCCTCCGGAACAGTCGCGGATTGGGTCTCATCACCATGATTGGGTCCCACCAGTTTGAAGCTTATACGTGTGTCCATTTCGCTGTTAAAAAATATATATTAGGAAAATACGACTCACCCAAAAGATATGCCCTGTGGGGATGGCCCACAAAATATTCCCTGAACTGAACATCACGTCAGTTATGCGTTCAACAAGCTTCACAATTCGCTAGGAAAAAAAGCATGCCCCTATGGGATACATCTCAAACGTGACACTGGATTCAGGAAAATTTCACCGTCATGTCAAATTTCATCTTTCCGTGTCTCTTTACGCCTTATTCTTCATTTCTTTTTTGAAGATGGGGAATACGTTTGGAACAATCGAGAAGATGCGGCTGTATAATGCCATTGTTCAAGCAAATGCCTCGACAGTGGAATAGGCGGGACGCCAGTTATGGTCACTTTGGGAACGGATTGGCCAACATCTCAATTGGAATCTGAGGGAATGCTGGAAGTGGGCAATACCCCGGCGAACAAAGTTCTAGTATACATAGAATAAAGTTTCCATGCTCATTAAACCACCTACCGTCTCTTGTTCAACAAAGAAGGATACATCATATCTGCTTACAGCATCAATCCCTACGATGAACGATAACACCTCCCAAAATTACTCTTAAGCGATAGTGGTGTAAGCCACTATCACTTGAATAGGACATTTTTGAGAGAAGGGAGGTTGCGTTAGGGGTGTTTCGTGAGAGTTTTAGGATTA
Organism: Darwinula stevensoni; assembly: GCA_905338385.1. Classification (NCBI taxonomy): domain Eukaryota; kingdom Metazoa; phylum Arthropoda; class Ostracoda; order Podocopida; family Darwinulidae; genus Darwinula; species Darwinula stevensoni. The sequence goes on along the minus strand of CAJPEV010002157.1, from coordinate 1,315 downwards.
CTATTCTCTAGGAATGGATTCCGATGGGAATGCTCGATCAAAGCCTACTCCTTTGTCCCACTTAGTGAATACAATGCCATTTATTCAAATGGTGAATTATAAAAGAAAGAACCTGCGGCCGCTGCGATAGCTATCTAATTATAAATATACGTAGTTGTCCATGACCTAGCCTTTGGCCAAGAATGGCATAGCCTTGTGTGTATCAGTCCACGGATGGGAGACAACCTATCACCAACGCATTCGGCGTTTTTCACTTTCTTATCAGTTCAAATATCGGGTCTTACCGTCTCGAAGCATCCAAGTTGTGAATTCGGTACATACCGGACCGGACAATGGGATTCCCCCTTAGCCTCTGAAGGATGCGTGCGTGCGTTGAAGTAATGCAGTATCATATATAGGATATGTAACTGCTAAAATACCGCAAAAAGTGCTTCGTATTACTAAACGACCAAACATAACTCTGAATTATAATTCAGAGCGTAGCTCGCGAGTAATTCGATCGCAGCATAGAGACGCGATCCAATCGCTGGGAAAGCTCTGCAACCGTCTCCTAAAAGTAATATAAAGGAGAAGAATGAAAGGTAGCCTTTGCGTTCTGAAATAACAGTATCCTATTAAGGGCACGGCTCCTTCTCTCTCGAACCTTCAGTACAGAGGGACCATTTTCGGAGATCCCACTAGTGCCAAAATTAGCTAGAAAAAAAAGAGTATAGCTGAAGGGTTGTTTATTTAATAAGACTACAGCTTAGGTCATTCTCAAAATCACCACAAATGCACACATAGGAAGCTTACGCTAATGCTTCCAGAAGGCAAACAGTGCAAAGTGGCATGTGAAAATGGAATTGACGATACTCAGGAGAGCACATAATCTCTAACCGACAGCTAGGAAGAACTTAAGCTTTAGCGGGAACCATGGCCAGATAATGAAAGAGTGGAGGAAGAGAAAATTCGTCAAAACTGGAAGAGTACACTTATTAAAATGGAGCCTGTGGACGTGAACCATACTCAACTGTCTAAGTTGTCCCCTGATCGAGAAAGGGAAAAGGAAGGAAAGCAGACAGAGGAAAGGCACAGTTGATTATAGAAGGCGCGCATCCTTCGCCTATTCCCTAAAATCTGTCTTAGGCTTTGCACTAACCAAGGCCTATGACTCAGTGGGTCGCCCGAAGCCCACATTGTGGAAGCAGACCACCCAGCAGCCCGACAAGCGGAAATCGAAAGGTTCATTTGCGAAAGAAACGTCAAACTCTCACCAAATTATGAGTTATCTACTGTATAAGAGGCTGGTTTTTTAAAACCAATCTGCATATCCATT
>CAJPEV010002156.1:0-38526 GCA_905338385.1 Darwinula stevensoni | reverse complement strand
GCGGATGCCTTCTCAAGTTTTGTTCAAGCCCCCCCCCCCAACTCAGGTCTAAACCACTGAGCTAAACGCGTTCGCCCCTCCCCCCTCCTCCGGTAGAATTTATTAGCTGCCCCCCCCTCCCTTTGGCGAAAGCCTGGCTACGCCACTGGTGCAAACAGAAGCAAAGATACCGTCCAACTTCCGACGAAGCTTCTGTTATTTGCAACAAACTCATCATTTTGTAAGGGCGCAATCGAACGTGGTCCCCTGCCGCTGTCACATCATCCGATACATGGCGTACACGAGTGGGACATCTATGACATGACATCACTGGTCGGTAGTATGGCGACTATCTGGAAGGCATTGCCCGTTTCCTGGCTGAGCTAATTCTGCTGGATTTCTTCTTCAGAGAAGTCCATTCGATTCCTGCAATAGACATGGAATCCTCTCCAACAATAGAAGGTAACATTGTAAAATTTAGTTTCGCCTTCTCACTGGTAAAATTTGGGGTTGTTAAAAATCGTTCCAGCGAAACATCTAATATATTTAACGTAGGCATGCGAAAAAATGGCATTTTTTCTTAACCACAAGCTTCGTTTTTGTTAGGAGAGTTTCTGCACAGCTAAAATAGGCCTAAACCTTGACCTTGACCTGAGTCTGTTGCACGTGAACCCGACCCGAGACCATTAGAACCAGTGGATTCAAAGGTCTCAAAGGTGCAGAGCAGAAGCTGTTTATGATGGATGGTCTGTTGGGTCATGATATGAGCGCATTCCTAGAGGAAGAAAGGTAAAGTATTAAGTTACACTGTTTTGGTTGATCAGCCTAGTTGAGGACACATGACTTCAACAGGACAACTCATTTTAGCTATCTTGTTTGGTGCATCTACTGCCTGTGTGTAAGACATTACAGGAGTTTGATGCTTGGGAGGAGCACATGCCAATTTCAGACATATCTTTGTCATATTTTCTTATGTACAAACTATTTTAGGCATTGCAGATTAACCAACCAATTTTTTAGATGAGTGATTCCCTTTTAGATCCCGGGCATCGTTCGCCTTGCGCACACCCCCCCACCCAGAGTACGTCTTGTGCCCACCCATGTACACCTTGCACCCTTGTCCTCTCCTACGTCAGAGTGCGTCTCGTTCCTGGCTGACTTCCCACGCCCTGGTGAGGCATTGATGTCAAATCATGAAAACTGACCTCCATGTCTGGAGTACGTTTTCATTTATTTAAGCCCTCTCCCACTGGAGGAAGAACGCATAGTTTATAGTTTATAACACTGCTGGCAAAATGTGAATGCATAGAACGGCATAAATTGCATAAAACAACAAACGAGCCGTGAGCATGTCAAAACATCGAAAACGCAAGGAAATTGCTTGAGAACAGTGACTGCTCGAGAACAGTGGCTCCAGTCGGGTCGGGTCGGGACGGGACGGGACGGTAAAGCCGTGCCCATGCATTTTACGCTGGTAGTGAAGATGGCTCCAGTGGTCCCCCACTTTCTGCAACAACAACTTCCTCACGTGTGCCATGTTGGGCTTTGATAACCCTCTTGCATAGGGGCATGTTGCCTTAGTGTGTGTGAGACGTACTATGCGAGTGCACACTGTGTGCATGGCACTCTGGTGGTGTGCGTAAGACATACAATGCCCTAGATCCCAATCCCTTGGTTCTCTTTGGTGCAAAATTTTCAGCCACTTGTTATGACAAGAGGCTCCATTTCACATGCACACAGAATAATACTTTGCAGCTCTTTGAGCACTCATTTTTCTCAGAATGGAATTTTGGTGCCATTTCATTCTTTTCTGTAATGCTCATTGTTAAGCTGGTTTTCATGTTCAATCTTTAAAAACAATGAAAGTAGAGATATTACTGGAAAACCATTGTGAGAACTATACCTTAGAGAGCCCAGGGGCAGTTAAAGGTTCTCATTTCACTCGAAGATTTGGAAAAAACTGTGCTCATTGTATTGGTCATATCCTGTTTCATTGTTCTTCAGCAAGAATCATGAGCAAGGGATAGGAGTTTGTTTTGAGACAAATTTTTAGCTGGGTTTTCACTATTGAATTGGCTCATGAAATGTGCTATGAGTATTTGTAATTTTTTCCATTTGGCACAGAGGTAGGGCAAGTTTGGTTCTAAGACATAATTTTAAGTTGGCCTATTTCAGGAATTCAAAATGCTCTCCTGTGGTGCTGTCAGGGCAGGGAATCAATTTATTTATTATCTCATCAGAGGGCTTTATGATTAATCTAGGAAAGGAATATCTTGGCTAAGCCACCTTTTTTGTGATCAGCTGCATATCTTGGACAGGAAATGTTTCATGCACAGGCATAGATCTATCTTAGACATTTGATTGATGTTCACTGGTTGATAATGGATGGGGTATTCCCAAAGAGTCATAGGTTTACCAGAGTCACATCTTGTGGGAATTCTGCTACCCTCATCACTTGAACATCAGTCAAGCTCAGCAGTCATGGTCAAAGTTTCAGAACTGAAAAGGAGCACAAGTAGAGAATGCCTAAAAACAAATTTAATGCTGGAGTAATTGATTTTTCTTGTCTTATATTAAATTTGAGTTGAAATTTTAGTGGCAGTTAAAATGAGAAGATATTGAGCATTCCATTGGTGAAGATTGCATAAAGATTGATGAACTCTGAAGTGAGATATAGAAAGACAAAGTACATAAGCAAATTTCAGACAGCTATTCCATTGTGGGCAGCTCACATAAAGGAATCCAGTAATTCAAGCACTCAAAGAAGCTAGTGATCCTCAAGTGTACCACAAGGGGACTTCTCACTATGTTGCTGGTTCTTCATGCTTGGACATGCATGTGCATGCATGCATCTACCTACCTGCCCAAGCATTGACACGAAGAACACATGACTATGGAGCAGTTTTTTATGCAAATGCATATTTTTTCTTCAGCCTCCTATGAACATGCAACCCAGATAGGATCATGTCTCACTGGTAGAGGAAACCATTTATGCCATTTTAAAAACACATAAAAATGCATATTTTCATGTTATTCTCAGCATGTGTATATTTATGCATATTTTGTCCATTTTTATAGGAAAAATAAGGGTTTTCCAGGAAAATGTGCTTTTCTTATGAGCTACCAATGAAAATTTTCATGCATTTATGAAGTCTGACCACCAGTGTAGCAAACGGTGGGGTGAGGTGATGAAGTCCCCTAACTCTGCTCTAAATTCATCCGTCACCTCCGCCCTTCCTGAGAAGTTTAGGAAATTCTAGTCCCTGTTTGTTCCCGTTAGCTCTCCATTGGCGAATTCCTGGTTTCTCTGCAGGCTGTGACAAGAATAGACCAACTATACCCAGTAGAGGCATGCAATGTACATTGAAGTTCCTTCTAAAAAATTCTTACTGCATTTTAAAAAATATGTTTTTGCATATTTTCCCATATTCGTGCTCATCTCATGCATATTTTGGCATTTTTAAGTGCATATGTATGTGCATATTTTAGGACTTATTAGCTCATAAAAGACTGCTCCCTACGCATGACATGCAAAGTGTGAAATGCCCCTAACAGACACATTAAAAGAAATAGAATTCCATGATGACAAAGAACCTTTGACTGAATGGGTCCATCGAAAGCTAGAAAATGTTTGTGTCAAATCTATGAGAGTCACAAATAGTAGAGAAGGGAAGTAATACTGGATGTATTTTTTCTTGATGAAGAGTTTAAGAAGAAAGGCTTGGTTGGCACACTGTGGAAGGAATAGATATCTGCTTGATATGATCCAAGAACAGCATCACCATCTAGGTTTGTGTCAAGAGAAGTTGTGGGGAAGTATGTGCTTGTATAAATAGGGGGCTTCTGCAGTTCTTGCATATGAGTTAATCCCCTTAAAAATCTGGATGTTGCATTGGCAACAGGCAAGCAAAGTTCAAGACCTTCAGCATCATTGGATGTCTATAGGAGAGCAATGGGTAGTTAGGTGGTAGCATTTCAGCCATGTTCCCAACTGGACCTGTGGCTTCTCTCATCCAGAGGACTGAAATGGTTTTTGTTCACTTCCCATAACCATTAACATAAACAAGGTAACATAATTGCACCATTTCTTACTTAGTGGCCTGTGAGCATGAAGATATGTGCCAGAGATTGGTTCAGGACATCAGAAACATGTGCAAGAAATGTACCATATTTTTATATTTTCATCTAAAAACTATAGTGTACCAGCCCAGGTACAGATCTGGCATTCCACTGGCCCCTGTACTACTGGATTTATTATATATATTCACTGTCTAATCATCCAACCTTGAAGTAAATAATAACTGTCATTGGTTTGGCATAGGCTTATATGAAAAGGCCTGAGCAACTAGATATGTTCTTGATGGTCTGCATCGTGTGGAGATGGGAGGACATATGAAGTGTAGGATGCCAGATACGGCATTTCACGTGTATGCCTAGCAACCTTGTCTATGCGGCCGGGAGCAGCCACTCTTCTCCATTGTCTACTGTGGATCCATTAACTACCAGGACTGGAAGGGAAGTGGATGTTTTCATCAAAGACAGACACCCTGACCCAGGCAGAAAGCTATGCGTAAGCAGCAGGTCATGTTGTCCGGTTGGTATGTTTCCTGCTGACAGACAGAATGAAAAAAAAAAAGTGACTGACTGACCGTAATATCTGGAATTTCCCTGTAGTACCTATGGGAATGCCAGATGAAAAAGAAAAAAAATGTGACAGACCAATTGCAATATCTGGCATTTCCCCATAGTACTTATGGGAATGCCAGTTAATAAATGTTAAGGAAAGTTAAGCTAAAAAACAAGTTGCTATTAGCACTTACAGTGCCAGAGTTGATTAGATTGATGCTGCAAATTTGTTTTAAATTGCCAGAGTGCTTGATCGTGTTTATCCTCTCACTTTAACTTTTCTAGTGCTGGCTCTCTGACTGGCATTTTAAAATGAAATTTGTAGCATTGAGCTAATCAACTGACACTAAAAGGGTTAAGGGGTAAAGAAGGAAAGTTAACCTGTTTGCAGCCGATTATGCACTTCATTGTTATTCATGCCATAGAAACATGCATCATCAGCAGCAAATGGGTTAAAGGGAGACTGGTAGGCCTGTCTCTGCTGATTCTGGTGATGGAGATGATAAGGAAGGTGTACGGTTGAAGAGGAGTTCAGAATGTTTCCATCATATATGATGGGAACATTCTATGTGGGGAGCTGTCCAGCAGTGTCTCTTGAGGTAGTGTTTTGGATGAAAGGGTCTGGTCAGGGTCTTGAGGCTATAATGCATCATGCTGAGATCACCTTGCTCAGATCCTTCCATGCCAGAAGCTGCAATGGAATTTAGTAATTTTCAGCTTCAAGAGGTTCCTTAACCTCAGGATGAGCAAAGGAGGGATGTTATCTGATTGAACGTTTTGTCACGGATATGAATGGCATCTATCATGGGGGTCTAACCCTCTATCTAACCAGGTCTATCTAACCAGTCTTGTGGATGCAAGGATATACAGGTACTGTGTGGACTTGTGATTGAGTGATTGCTTTTAATGGATGTTTTGAAATTTTCCTTCTTGCTAGGATCAGGTAGAGCTCCATGACCACCCCAAAGAGGCAACTTAAAAATAGACCTTGTTTGAAGTGAAGATGATGCCATGCAATGATTTGGAGATGATCCAAGATATGCAGCCACTTATGGAAGCAATTAACATCAGTTTAACTGAATCTAAGCTTAGTCGTAAGCCTATCCCAATTCAGGCATTTCATAGGTCTCTTATTAAGTCAACCCTATGGTTGGTTTAACATTTTTAATCTTTGTCTTATTCAGCTTGATTAAACAGGATATGAATATTTAAGTCAGTGGTGGGATTTCTTCTTGCTATGCAATTCTTTTTTTTGTTTGTTTCTTTCTTGATTCAGAGTTAAAAAAACACATCTGTGATTTGGAGGAAAGCAAGAAGTGTCTCAGAGCAGAGAAAGAGCAAATGGAGCAAGACTTTGGGATGAAGAGAGCTAAGTTCCGTGAGCTTTACCTGCACAAAGAAGGTAGCTTCTCATATAGTTTTTAGGGGCTTCTCCTGATTGAATTGCTTTCCAGTCCCTTATCAGATAGCCTCCACTGTAGAGCCCTCTTTAGCCCGTATTCTTCTGCACCCATTTTTCCAGTGTTGTAGGCTTTGTGCCTGTTGTTGTCCACCTTTGGTGTATTATCATTTGGAAACATGGATGCTGACCCACTTGGAAGGCTTGCCCAAAGTTAATCTGTAGGTACCATCAGTGGGTGCAGCTAAAACATCATTGCAGAGAAGCTTATAGTCCCAAATGAAGGCTCCCACTGGACATTCCTAAAAGAGACCTACTTTCAGTCCCATTGATCTCAAGGCAATTCCTTGGTTTGAGTTTTGCACCTTGATTGAGGAAAAGTACCTTGTTCATCTGTCATAGCTCCTGAAACTCAAATGGGGAGGAGAATGCATTAGAAGAAGTAAGTAATGTGACTGATTGAAAGGTGGAAACAAAGTTTGTTATAAAAATTCTTGAAGCTCAACTACAAAAGCTGCAAAATTAAAACTTTGAAGGATGATTGAAAAGTGGAAGTACTCAGTCACATGTTCATCTTTGTGGAATCTGCTCCTTTTTAATTTGCAGGTTATTGATGGCTTAGCACTTTGAAAAAGTGATTTAAATGCCACACTTGAATGCAGAAGAAATGAAAGTTGTTTCATGGATGAGGTTGCACTAATGCTCCATTACAGGGTGACACAAAAGTTTTGTACACTCAGTTTTTTCAAAATTGTATAACTTTCTTAAACAGCTAACAAACAGGACAACACTATTAGAAACTACTACAATTTCAACAAATAATACCAGCAAAATCACTCAAAATGAACACCTCCTTTTGCTTTCCCAAAATCGTGAAGTCTTTTGGGAAAAGCATAGACTGCAGCATGCAGCATTTCTTAGGAGATTTTGAGCTATTCTGCTTGTAGGTCTCACTCCAAGGACTTGACTGATGCATGTGGAGTAGCACAGGCTTTGTTCTCCAAGATGCTCCACACAGTATAGTCCAATGGGTACAGGTCGGGACTATACGGAGGCCATACTACCAAGGTGATGAAATCAGGAAATTCTTCTTTGCAGAAGGCCTGAGTGATCTTTGCCTTGTGGGCTGGCACAGAATCCTGTTGAAAATTCCATTTGTGGTTCTGAAAGTGTTGTATGGCCCAGGACTTTACTGTACCCTCCAGGATGAGGTCATGCTAGACAGTCGCATTGATCTTCATACCAGACGGCAAGAAAACCAGTGGTGTGTGCCCCTCTGCTGTGATTCTGGCCCACACCATCACAGAAACTGGGATTTGGTAACACAATGGAGGTCTGTAGAGATGCCTGATGACTCTGCTGCCTACACTACATGACATGGGTCATTTTGAGTTAACCTTTTCCACTCGAATTTTTGCATCACTCAATGTACCAATGGGCGAGTATACTCGCCCATTCGAGTGGAAAAGGTTAATAGAATGCTCGATTGTGAAGAGCTTCTCGTCAGGAAAGAGGAAATTGCGATGGCCACCATCTGTGAACCTACTTCATTGCAGTCTAGTCGTCTTTGCTTGTTCTGTGAGAAATTGAGTATTATGGAGCTTGAAAGGCCAGAGATTCAGCTTGTTCTTGACCATTCACCAGAGCAATTTGCAATTTATCTTTGTTGTTTGGGCCATTCTCCTCTGATTGCTTTGGATTGCAGCAAAGTCAAGATTTTGATGCTCTTTTGATGCTGGCAGTGGTTGACAGACTTTTGTCAACCCAATCAATGATGATCCTTGGTAGAGTTTGCTCAAGAAAATGCTTGATAGTACGTTTGATGGAGTTCTGGTTGTAGCCGTTGTTCTGGAGTAGCTGGAAGATCTCAGTGGGAGACTTCCTGACTTCAATGCAAACTTCAGACAACCCAGATACATGAAACTTTCAGAAAACAAATTTTGTGATGTTTCCAATATGATACATTAACATCACAAACTTAGATCATCTACAGCTGGATTTATAAAGCATCAAACAGGATGCTTTTTTTTGGGCCACCCAATATATAGAGTGGCCCAAAATAATGTACCCACTCTTCCAGTAGTTTTGATTTTCTATGATTATTATCTAAATGTTTAAATGCTGGCAGATGACAATTTTAGCATCTCCGGTGAACCTAAAGTGTATGAAGAGATTAAAGATTGTATTAGATATTTATAAATAAGTAATGCTAACATGTGATTTTTTTTTCAGTTATGTAGTTATTCAAAATGTGGGTACATTTTTTTGGGGCCACTCTGTTTAAGTTTCAACTTTGCAGCTTTTTCAGTTAGGCTTCAATAATTTTTTATTTTTGGTTACAAACTGTGTCCACCTTGTAAAATGTGGGCACATGTTAAGTATACACAAAGGGGTCAGCTGGGAGCTACATTCTGCTTCATCTCTTTTAATGTGGCTGGGAGAAGTGTAAGAAAGAATATTGAGGGGTAAGGTAAAAGGTGTGACATCATAATGCTGTCTGATACCAATGAAGGTGATTCAGAAGTTCAGGAGGACATATGCAGCAGAAACTGCTCCATTTTGCAAGACAACCCAGGTAAGGTAAAATACCCAGTGGTGGACTTGCAAAGGGCCTGTACTTTGTGATGGACAATGGGTCCTGGAAAATTCCAAGAATTAAGCCTTCCTATGAAGTGACATGCTTCTAGGTTGCATGTCACTCCAGGGGTGTGTGCTTTGCATGCTTAGTTGTTGGAATTTTATGGATTGGATTGCATCCTGCCAGAATTCGTTGCACAAGATTGGCCTTGATAAAAAAAGAATGAAAGTGCCTGAAGGCCCATGGCAACAAGCCCCCTCCAAGGTGCTTGGAACCCAATGTATTCAGTCCTTCCCCTTATAAAGCACCCGCCCTTGTAGCAAAAGAGCACTATAAAAGAGGAGCCACCTATCCACAAGAAAAAATTTTTTTTTTTCGAGCACTACAGGTAATTCACTCTGCTAACAAATTGTGTGATTCTAAATTTTTGAGAGAAAGGACATTGGAGGGCAATTTGATTTGCTGCTTATCGCTTTATTCAGGTTAGGATCATGAAGGGTGTTCGTATTTAAATGCAACATAGGGAAGTTTTGCTGCCTGTTTATGGTGTGGTGTTTGTGTTGTGGGCTCAACGGGTTGCATATATAGAAGAGTGAAACCTATCCTTGGTGTGCTTCTTGGCACATATGCAACCTGGTGGGCCTTATAGCGTTCACTGAACTGCATCTACAGGCGGGAAAACATTCCCTATGTTGCGTTTAAATACAAACACCCTGTATATGGATGCTTGAAAATAGTGTAAAGTTTTGTTACTGGGCTTCCTTACTGTTTCTGTAGTGGCTGCTAATAGGATGCCTGCATTATGGAATTTGATTAGTTTAATTTATCGATTAATTGATTAAAGTATTGATCATGATTTTAAAAATTAGTCAAAATTGATCTAATTTTAATCGACCCCCTAATCTCCCCCTGAATGCCTCTTTTTCCCCTTATAATTTTATAATAGAATAATAATTTAATGAATTAATCAAATTGACTGCCCTAATGTTATACCATGTTGGACTTACACAAGCTACCAGTTACTATCTGATTGGAAAGAAAGTTCTCGGAATTTCATGAATATCCAGTACAATTTTTTTTAGATGTTTTCAATTAGATATATTACTTTCAGTCAAACAGAGAGACATGGGTAGCTGAAACTTGGAAGGGCATGCCTACTGAGGCATTCAGTTCAGGAATTGTATCAAATTTTAGATGCATGCTCTGGAAAAAAATTGTATTCCAAGAAATTCCGAGAACTTTCTTTCCAATAAGATAATTTTCTGCTCCCATTGCCCCCATAGAGTAAGACATGACATCTCTATATACTGTTTTTTTTTTAATGTTTTGTTCTTGTATTTTGTTGATTTTCAATTGTAATAGTCAGTTATTATTTATATGTTGGTGTATTTTATATATTGATACGTTGCTAGTTGTCCTTTTTCTTCTGTCTCATTCTTTTTTTGAGATAGAAGGGACAAATATAATAACTTGTGGTATGTATGTCACTGTCAATTTTAGAAAGTCACTTTTTTTTCATGAATGAAGCTGCTCAGTTTTATAGGAAGTGCAAAAAAAAAACAGCAGGAAAATGAGGATGGCATGTCCTGTAAGAGACTTTTAAACAATTGTATCAATCATTTTTGCCAACTCTGGGTGCAAAATAAAAGCATTTCTTGCCATCAATCATTGAAAATTTTGTTGCTTTTTACACAATAAACTTTTCTCAAGGTTACCCTGACTGAGATCTTTGGCTGAGTTTACATTTTCAGCATCAGATACTGCTAATTCCAAATAACTCTTCAAAAAGTGATTCTCAAGACTTTTGTACAGATGGAAAGCAGTGGTGGCTTGTCAGGGCTGGCCAGTTAGGCCAGGCCTACCCTGGACCTAAGAAAAAGGAAAGCACCTAGAGCTACCGTGAATTGCAAGTAATTTTCAGTTTATGTTGGCCTCTACTTGATGAAGTTTTAAGTATGCCACTTGCCAGAATAATTGGACCAGAATAATAATAATTGGTTGGAGTTCCTGAAAATTGATGGCTGAATAATGGAAGTGAGTATTGCCATAAGAAAAGGCTGGAGAATGCTGTCTGCAAGTGGGTTGGTTGGCTTGGGCTTCCCTGCTTTTGCTCGTGAGGAGGATGTGCAATTCCTACTTAGGCCAGCCTCTTCATGGCCCAATATGCTCTAATTCAATGGAAATGGGATGAAGGGGTTGAGAGGGGGAAAGTGAAGTTAGTGGACTGGAACTAAGCCTGAGATATGAGACCTCAGTCTTCCTTTGCCAAATTTATGCAACATTGCCCTATGTTCTCTTCTCTCCTGCCCTCAAGCATCCCCCTGCCAGTGACTTATGTATTGGGGTTCTTGCAGCTGGTGTTGCAATGCAGCTGTTCAATGTTATGTTTCTACATGGCTCTGCTAGTAATATTTTAAAATATTGCATTAACATAGTTATATTTAAAATAATATTTTATGTAACCACATACCTATTAAAGTGATAATTAAAGGATTAAAATATATTAAGGAAGGACTCATTTTGACCAACTCACATTTTCTATCATAGTGATAGAAGTGGCAGTAGTTTTATTTTTTTTCCATATTTTAGGTCTTGCCAATGCAGAAAGACAGGAGATATTGTTGCCAATTAATTTGGACATTGTTTTGATGTTAATGGATACAAAATTTTCCTGGAAAGAATACCCAAGCCAAAACTGCAAATTTTGTAGAAAGGTAGGGCAAAAACTGTTACGCAAATTCTTGTATGAGAACTTAAAGGGCTGTTCTCCCTGTGGCAGGCCTAAAACTACATTATTGAGAAGGTTTGCCATTCGGACCAACAAAGGAATTATGGGATGAGTCCCATAATTCCTTTGTTGGTCCGAATTATACATGTATTTTATTGCCATCTTGGGTTTAACCCAGTAGCATAGCCAGAATCTCATTTTTTAAAGAACCAATGAAGTCATGTGGTTGTCTAAAAAAAATCAAAGCCTCACATGAGCTACGGGGGAAGAGGGGTAGGGCAAGATGAAGCTGTCAAATTGGGGGGGTGGGAGGGGGAGGGGCAGAGAAGTTGATGGAGACCCTAGCTACATCTCTGGCCTTCCCTAAAGCAAGACCCATGAGCTGCCACTAGAGGAAAAACTTAAAACTTATGATAACAGGTAAGGAACTGGCTGATTTTTTTTTCCCAGTTTAGCCACTGCTAGTAAGGAAATAATTTAATTCTCATTTTCATTGGTACAGGCAGATTTGATGAACCTTGTTATATCCTGCATGGTTTCAGTTACCATGCTGCATGTTTTGCAATTTAAACTGGTTATGACAGAGGTGGTATTGTGTATGGTTTCTTGGGCCCTGCATGAGTAAGATAGATTTCTGCTGTTCTGTTTTTCTGTTGTTTGTATTCATGTATTTGGTAATGGGAATTCTCATCTGTGTTCATGCTCTTGAAGTGGAGACTTACTCGTACCTGTTTTAGAGCAATTGAATAAGGAGTCAGAGGCCTTGATGAAGAGTCAGGCGGAGGAACAGCGTTTGCAGAAAGAAGTACAGCGGCTACAGAGTGAACTGGATGATGCCAAGAGTCAGGTCACCATTGCCCAGTGCACACTTGAGAATGTAGAAGTTGAAAATCACAGATGGCAGGAGGAGGTGGCAACACTTCGGCGAGTTCTCTCTGGTAATTTCCTGTCCTCATCCACTTGCAAAGTTTCAAATATGTTGTGAACTCATTCCTCAATGGGAAAAGTAAAGAACAAAGCATAATAGTAAGCCAACTCAGGTAATTTGAAAAGTTTATTGAAATGTCATTCAGCTTGAAAATTGTATCAACCAGGGCTTTAGAATGGAACAAAAACTCTGAACAGAACATGGAATGCTATTCACTGGTGGCAGACAAACAAAAACCAGTATGGAATGAAATTAATTACTCCTGAAAACAGAATAATTTCATTTCATTCCATTCCAAGTACACTGACCATTTCTTCCTTGCAATTGTGATTTTTGGAAATAAAATTCTGGTGTAATGTGGGTATGAAAAAAAAAAAAAATTGTGCTAAATTTCTCTGCGAAATAGTGAAATAGAATTAAATGCAATGTAATGGAAATATTTCATGGAACAGAACAGAAACCAGAACAGGGAATTAAAAAATTCCATTCTGAAGCCCTGGTATCAACATAAGTAAAACAAGCAGTGAATGTCAACCGGAAGAGTTGGTCATCAGTTCTGGCTTGTTACAATATGCATTTGCTTTATTTACTTGGTTTATAAGAGAGAATGTTTGATGACAAGTGAAGCATTACACTGGCAATGAAATGATTCTGTTGATTGAGTCGGTTTCATATTTTTTAATGGCCAAACTGTCTATGTTGGCCTTCTAAATGACTGCTTGGACATGAAGACCAGGTTTCTCTTTTTGTGGAACTCTTTATGAGGGGTGGTTCAAAAAGTTCTGCAAGTCAACTTGTAAATTTCAAGTGAATTAAATATTAATTAAAACAATGATATATTTAAACCTTCAAAGTTCTACCCCCCAGCATCTATACATCACTGCAGCCTCACCAGCCAATTCTGGAGAGCCCCACAGTACTCACATGCAGGGATAGATTTTAGGGCTGATTTCACTGATTGAGCAAGGTCCTGAACCCAAGGTTGGCTTCCCTGTGTATGGCCTGTGGATGAGTCTACATGGATGCCTAGCATTTTCTTGGGGAACAATGCTTTTCTGTATATTTCAGAATCTAGGGTATTTGTTAAATGTACAGAATCTGGCCATTATGGAAAGCAGAGTAGCTATGTCATTTGGCAGTCACTTCATAGAAATCTTACGCGGTGGGTGAAACACATGAATGCTGTTCTTATCAGAACTTGAGAAATGGTATATTTCTTTTGCTATCCACTGATAGGTTAGCTTAATAAGAGCAAAGTTCTTTCTCATTGGTGGAGTGTAAATGAAGAGTCCCCATCTGGAATGTCTTTGTGATTATGCAATATGAAGGGTAGGGTAACTTGGGGGAATATGGCCATTGGGGTAATATGGCTCTTCACAAGGAATCCCCCTTATAGACTGAATAATTAGTTTGGGCAAATTTTAAAAATAGTTCTGTCGAAAAGTACATGCAATTGTCAAAATGTTTATACCTGTCCATCAATCCAGTTCTGATAGGAATTCAGGATACATCAATGTCTTGAAAGTCATATGCATGCGATTCTTTGACTCATGACCCTGAAACTAATATGAGCCTTGAGCAACATAAGCGTATATTTCCTAATAGCAGCATGGATACAGAAACCATTACTTCTAAGTTCTTCTATGGTCTCTCCAGAATGCTTGTGCAAAGTGCTAGCCCCTTCACTTGCGGTTTGTAGGCAGTGTTGTCAATTTTGTAATGCGAGCCAATATGGTTATGGTCTCTCCAGAACGCTTGTGCAAAGTGCTAGCCCCTTCACTTGCGGTTTGTAGGCAGTGTTGTCAATTTTGTAATGTGAGCCAATATGGGGGAACCGGACAAACCTTTTGATGGTGTCAGCTTCCTTTCGTGTGGGATCTCAGGCTGCAAGAGATCATCCAATGCACTTCCTCTGGATATATGGATAGACGTACTGGACATTGGACGAAATATGCAGTACACGAGGAGGCCATGCATGAGGGTATGCTTATGCACCTCCTTCTGCATTGCTTGACATTCTCCAGAAATTTTTTTGCATGAAACTTGAATGCAAGTAAATATCCCTCATACAAATAGGGCATTCTGTGATTTTTGGCACTATTTATCCATACGTGCAAAAACAATGCAGCATTTTTCCTACAATGTAAGACCTCTTATTTTACACTCATAGCGCATAGTCACTTTAATCTATGCTTGATCACTCCTCTTACACACACAGTCTCTAGATATTGTCTCCCAATCACGTGCATTGTTACTCAAAAGCAAAAGTGTTGCAATCCTGTTTTCCACAATGGTTCCTCAAGTCAGGTAATGATGTCGACTTCTTTGTCTGTCCTTGATGCAGTTAGTGTTTATTTTTTAACTGCTGAGAGTCCTTTATCATGTTTCAAGGTACTCAGCATGTTCCAGCATATTTCATATGTTCCTGGACAACCTGGAGTTGTTTTTTCAGAAGTGGCCATATTCTCCCAACTATAGGGTTAATATGGCCTCTTGAGACCTACTCGAAAAAGACCCAAGGGCGCCATAACCATGGGTTTTTTTTGCATACGCCTTGCTGGCATTTAGCAAAGAAGATATCAATCAATATTTTAGAAACATTGTATTAGGTTGTTGCAAAAGTCCTGTCGGTGTTGAATGTAACATGTTCTAATAAGACTTCCAGGCTTTGACAATTCCTGGTGAGTGGGTGGTAGGTATGGGTATATAAGGACAGTCTGTTNTTGAGAAAATAAAGTTGTCAATACCGACAGGACTTTTGCAACAACCTAATAAAAGTCAAATTCAACCTTGATGGGCCATGATGACCAGGTTTCATTTTGTAGGGCCATATTCCCCCAAATTACCCTATAAGGAATATTTATGGTGAGGAGACATCTGCAATTTATTTCTTTTGCCAAGACTTGTAACCACTGAGTCTTAGGAACATAGAATTGTTTTTCACTGGCACAGTGGAATTCTTTTACTTATGTCAGCAATTGCTGTTTTAATATTAAGGTGCAGCAAGCTCTTTGGGAGTTGTTGCCTGCATTCTACTGATTCCTTTTAAATTATATATCCAGATGTGGAGGAGGAGAAGCTCAACATTCAGCAAGCTCTAGAGCACAAGAAGGACAAGAACCAGAAACTGAATGTGGAACTGTCACGACTACGTCGCCTGATCAAGCCAGACCAAGATGCTGGGGAGAGCATTCTGGCCTCCTTAAAGAAACGAGTTGGAGCCATTGCAGCTGGAGAGATAAGCATAAACCCTCCTCAATCAACCTCAACCTCCATTGGCTCATCATCTGATCCTGGTTCTTTAGAGAATCTTGAAGACAGCATGAGAAGGGTAAGAAAACATATTTTCGCTGAAGGGAAGCGAGTTGATGCTCCACTTTGCATTATATCCTTCCATCAAATACACTTGTTTGGAATCAAGTCACAGTAATGACATTGTACAATTGCTTCTCTCACATTTCCAATTCCTTACTGTTGTGGACAAGGAGTGGCTCCCTTGCAGTACTCTTTTGTCACAATCATAATTGAAATTTGGATTAGGCCCAAGAGGAGCAGCAGGTGTTGCAGAACATTGTGGCTCCCCTGGAGGAAGAAATCCTCGTATTGAAGGACAAGCTGAGGCTGACAGATGAGCAGCTCCAGGCTTATGAGCAGTGTCAGGCTGATGTGGTCAATGGCTCCAAGGAACTTGCCACTCTCGTTCAGGAGAGCAAGAACTTTGAGTCTCTACTTCAGGAGATTTCTTTGCGGGTCAGGACCAAGAATTTATTCTTTCTTATTCACCATTAGATCCATTTCAGCAGAAATATCTTTCTTTTGCTGTTGCTTTATCATGGTAGGCACTAAGGGAGTTTTTTCATTCAATTTTGGTGATTTATTGCTACCAAATATTTATTACCCCTTTAATGGGGGAGTATTTTCCATGTCCTCTGCACATCCTGGGGGGGGGGGGGGGGGTTTGTTCAACTGTCAAAATGTCATATGATGGGTATCCCTGCTAAGGGTTAAAGGATCCAGAGGATCATCTCAATTTATCGCCAGATCATTTTATCATTCCTTTTAAACACTTGAATTGTTCCTGGTATTTTCAGAGTGGCCCATCTGTTCCAACAGAGACATAACTCTTCCAGTTTATCATTCCATGCTTCTATTTCTTCATCTTGATGTAAACCTTTTTTTTTTATACATTATTTCCAGCACTTGCTTTTTATGCATTGGTGTTGAAGTTAATCCTAACTCAAATGAAAAAAGCTGTATTTGATCAGCTTTAGTCAATGAAGCTTATCTGCATTTTTGTGGTCTACAACATTCTCACAAGGTGACAAGCAGTTTTATGTCTATGGGTGAAAGTTAGTATGTTGGTATTTTCTGAACTTTTTCTCTGAGATTTGTGGTATTTTTAATGCATTCATACTTATGTAGGAAGAGTTGTTAGTAGCATTTACATTTTTGCATTTTACTTTTAGGTTGTCAGATGGTATTAAGTTGTCTTTTTTGTCATTTAAAAAATCATTATTTTTAATATGGAGGAACTGATGTAAGACATGCATTGTCTCATCCAATTTCAAGCAAGACTGCAAAAGCCAAATATAGAAATTTTCTTGTTGTGCTATTAGTGTTCCTTGAGCCATTACAGTGTTTTTTAGTGGTATTCTAAGTTTCAGAATGGATGTCAATAGTAGATGATCCTCATTTAAGTAGACCTTTGACTTCCATTTGTCATGATACAGGAAGCTGATCATTCAGTAGGTTGCTGAATGCTTGTGCTGTACAATAATGGTTCCCTGTCTGTCATCATTCCTTGCCTCACAAGTGCCCCAATATCATTGATTCAAGTCAAAAGTAGACTTCAGCTTCGGTATTTTAAGTTAACACTACTTCTATTGATCATTATTCACATCAAAAAATATGTTGGAATAATTCAGCAACTGATCTTCATGCACATCATTAATCAACTGGAAAGTTTCTATTGCTGATGTCATGCACAGTATGGACTATTTAAAATTTTTTAAATCTATTTTTTTCAAATTCTTTTCATAAAAAAAATCTTTTTAAAAATCAACCCATTGAAAAATCCTAACCACTTTCTTACTTGTGTTTGGACAATAGCTGGAAGAGCTTTTGAAGCGAAAAGACCTACAGTCCACTCCTCTGGCACTATATTTTGGAGTTCTCAACTTCCAGAAGACAATGTACCTCAGCGAAATTCGACGACTTAGGTACAGACTGATGAGCTTCTTCAGAAGACATGTTCTTTTAACCTTGCTTTTATGTACTGAAAATATTTGTTACGGAAGTGGCCTGATTGACATATGACAGGAAGCAGGTGAAGGATGCATATCGAGGATTCAGCACTGATTCTCAACTCCTGACCAAGCTCCAACTCATGCATTCTCTCCTCACAAAGGAACAACTGGTGCAATTTGAAGGTTAGATAGAAAGCTAACTACATCTTAGAGCTTGCATTTTCTTTATAACACCCTCAACTGAACCCACTCTTGCTATCATAGGAATGCATAATTTTAGTTGTAATGAAAATTGCTTTACTATGTGACTGAAAACTGAATGATGCTGAGGCTGCATGAGTGACTCACCTACCTGGGTAACCATGGCTTATGACAGTTTCTTTCTCATCACTTGAGTTCCCCCTTGCATATATCATCAAATGCTAGGAAGTAGGTAATGGTTTCTTCAGCTCTTGTTTTCATTCCATAATATTCATTTCATCCATATCTTTCAGAATTGACTAAAGGAGGATATTCTGGAGAGTACCTGAGGCTAGGTGGTTGTGAAGACACTTCTCCTTCAAGGTCTTTGGATGAGGATGCTTATAAAGTCAGTGTTGTCACCCTTGTCATCTCACCATTGATGGTGCAAGTCTGTTATTGCTCAAAAATCATTTGTGTTGCAGATGAGAGAGGAAGTTCAGCATGGGATCAGGGATGAGAGTGCCAGTTTGAGACTGTCTTCTCTGGACACATCTGGCCCACAAGGTAATTCCATCCTCTCCTCATCCCATTTCTGGATTAAGTGTTTTTTCAAAGTGCAATCAATTTCAGTAAGCTGTGCACAACTCCTTCATCTTTCCCAGAGCAACATGGTATAATGGTGATTACTTTAATAGCTATATTTTTTGTGCAGCTCTGTGAAATCTCAGATTTTCATCTGATATAATTATTTCTTACAGACATTAGTAAGTATGAAGTATAATTGGTTGAATTTACATATGAAAAAAGGCTAGTTTATTTAAAGGGAAAGAAACTTCAGAGGAAATTGTGCCAGCTGTGGCACCTTTTGACAGGTTCCTGTCACACATAAGTAATATGTTAATGATATTTGATACAAAGCTGAAATTTCATGCAGGTGTAGAAAATACATAGTTATTAAAAGGAATCATAGGATTACTGTGAAGCCCTGGAAAGATGTGCTGCAGTGGTCACTAATTCTTGAGTGCACCTTGTGCTTTCATTTGCTCTACCATGATGTGGAGACTAATGTTAGAGGGCAGTACATTACTGTAAGATTATTTTGAATGCATAAGCTATTTCAGTTCAGCAATGAATTTACATTGGCCTGTTATCCACTATTATACCAAAATCAGGAAAATAAAAATAGTTTGCTTGCTACACTGCTACTGATGTATGACTTGAAAAGACGTATAATATAATTGAATTATTATCAGAAGGAAAATGTAAATGTATTAGTTTAAATGAGTATAGGCTACTATTTTTAACTATGATTATACTGAGTGGGACAAAAAGCACCATTCTTTATGGTGCTATGGTTTCAGACAGTGTCTGTTAGCACTGTATGTTTATATATTGTTTAAGCATCCTAGAAGTTATCTTATCATTTATCTATAGCTGTTTTACCACATAGGTGATTTTACAAAAGCAAAAAATTTTTTTTTCACTCACTCCTGGACACTGACCAAGGACCTACAAAACTGAATAGAATCACATTTCTTCACAAGGGCCTTTTTTCTCTGCCCTTCAGAATACATTGAACAGACCTCCAACTTGCCCTAATGCTTGGCAATTTGCTGATTGGATTTCTGCATCCCTTGATCATCATCTTGAGAAATGATGACCCCTTCCACATAAAAGTGGTTTGCTTGAGTTTAAGCTTATTTCAGTCTTCTGCTCCCTCTCTTCCTCGCAGATGAACCAGTTTATTGCACTTAGTGAATCGACCTCTTGATAATGGGCCCATCTTTCATTCCTTACTAGGAAATGTTTGCAAAGTTCTTCCCCCACTACATCCTTCACAAAGAGCAGCATTTTCATGGGCTGGTGGAGGAGCTCTTGTCCAAGATTGGTGCACTTGACATCAAACTATACTCCCAGTGATACATTACCTTGCCAAAAAGTTTAATTTGAGTTGCCTCAAGGGCAGTGCATTTTTTTCACCTCACCCTGTCAGGTAAAACCATCTAAGTTTGGACAGTACCTAAGTTCTTACACCATAAAATAAATGTTTATTAAAAAAAATATTTGCAAGGTCACCTTTACAAACAGCTCTTTCTAGCTGGAAAGAACTGTTTCAGAGGGATAGCTCAACAATGCATGGTTTTTTAATGATGTTTGTGATAGTGTCTGAACTTGGATGGTTTTACCCTATATCTTTGTTAAACCAAGTGGTTTGCCTGGGGGGAGGGGGGGGGGGGTGACATTAGGCCTATGTTTTGATCAGTTTTCAGCTCAATGTCTAAGGTTGGGGGAGAATGAGTTAATATTAGTATTTATGTCTGTGTTTCAAGATTTGAATTAAGGAAATTTGTTAGGGGACTGTTTTCTTAGACTTCATACATTATGTAATTTACTACTATTGACAAGATTACCTAACATTTTCCTTCATTTAAGATGAAACCCCCTTCATTATATGGAATAAATTGATATGGTCTAGTAGACAAAAAGTAATTCAAATTGAGTCATGGGAAAAAGTTCATGTATGAAAAGAGAACAAATAAACTAAACATGAATAAATAAATATCTCAATCTAAATAGAATGCCTAATTTAGGCAAAACATATTACTTTTTATGTTTGCAGTTTCTTATGTTGACTTTTATGAGGTGCATTCAAAAAGTTCTAATTAGGGCTGCACCACTATATCAGTTGTTACTAATGTAGTGGTAGATGTAGTATCAACCACTGATACAGCACCATTGATATCCTTGATCATAGGCAGTTTTGGGCACATTAATTGTGAAAAGTAACTAGTTACAATTACAAGTATTTCATCCAAAAAATAACTAGTTACCAATAGAATTACTTCTTACCAAAAGTAACTAGTTACAAGAATAATTTTTTTTTTCCTGAACAAAAATTCTGGTCTTTCTACAGCTTCCCCACTTCTTTGACAGAAGCTGGATGCATGGACTGAAAGTGAAAGTTACCCCTGATTTCATGAAAATTGAATTATGATCATCACTATTGGATAAATACTCATGCTCACTCTTTTCCCTGTGCCTCTTCCCTTCCCATGGGCTACTTAACAGGAATTATATGCTGATAGACAAAATGCATCCTTTAGTTTTAAAAAATGCCAATTTTGCCATTGGAGTTGGGGAGACCTACCCCAGCCTGCCCCCTATCATGAGTTACAGGTAGAAAAAAATAGAAAAAACTAAAGTCATCTTCTCTTGTTTCCCCTTAACCAGACATAGACTGCATAAATCCAGTTTACCTTGTATGCAGTGATTGAAAAAGATTTTTCACTAACTTTTTACAATGTAATGGTATTTTTATGGCGTATTCATGGAGATAAGGGCATTTCGACCATGAAATATGGGGAATTGTGTCTGAGATGTTCATGTTAAAAGTGGTATATATTCACTTGCAAATCACTGTTAAGTTAGGCTCTACACTTGTGTGCAAGTGCTAGGCCAGAGTTTTAACAGTCTAACTAATGATGATTGTTTGGAAAATGATAAAACAGGGCACTTGAAATATGAAGAGGCAGCCAGGGTATACCTGCCCATGGAGCCTAAAGGGGATCAGACAAAATTGAGGAGAGAGGTGCCAACGATTGGCATACGAAAGGTTTCTGTGCACATGCACTATCAGAACTAAAGCAATGGCTATCATTCAGATCTAACATTAGTACAAAGGTTGTCTGCATGGAGTCAGGGCACAATGGAACTCATCTAGACATGGTTTCTCAATTAGATGTTGAAGTTTGTGTGATGGAAAGTACCTTGGCCATCAGTAAACTTAGAGCACTTCGCACTAAAGTTTGCATTGATGCAGCGGCGTATTTTGGCTGAAGGGTCAGGGGGGAGCAGGGCAGCAGAGCCAAACCCCACCTGAGAGATATCAGGAGAAAAAAGTTTTACCTCTAATCTGGGGCTAGGCTCTGCCCCAGAGGCGCCAGGAGGAGCAGCTGCCCTCCGTAAAATACGCCACTGCATTGATGGAACCCTCGAATTCATTCCTGACCTCCTGCACTTCAAAATATTTTTGCAGGTATGGCCAAGAAACCTGCACTGAATAAACCATGTTTTCTCAAAACAATTTCTTTTCCCTGTCTTTCCTCCCAATATTGTACCAATTAGGATGCATGTGACCATGCATGTGGCTGGTGGTTTTCAGCAAAATTAGTTAATCATCAAGAAAAGGAACACGTTACAGTAATGCCACATACTTTTCCCAAGAAAAAAGGAATAAGTTACCAGTTCTGTTACCCTCCTGAAAAGTAACTCATTACCAAAGAAGTTACTGAAAAAAGTAGTTACTGTAATAGGTTTTACTTATACTTCATTACCACCCAACACTGACTATAGGTAGGTTTGCAAACTGCTGATGCCAAAAAAACATGCCAAATGAATGAGAAGGAAATAAAAGCAATGAATGTGGCATGGTAAATGATTCTCAATAGCATAGCACTAGGGCTGTGTCATAATGGATCAGTATCACTATTAATAGTTTGAAGCACTGATGGTTCTCTTTCCCATTTCAATGGTCAGCCTTCCCCCCTGCCTTCCCATCCAATCATGGACAAGAAATGACGAAAGACAAAAAGAGGAGATTGAGACAAGAAACGACAGGCATCAAATGTCCACCCAATCAAACTGTGACGTGACTGAAACCCCCCCCCCCCCAACTGTGATGCACTGATGCACCATCAATAGTTAAGGTTGAGACATCTGTGCATTTTCAAAACAGACATCCTTAAACCTGACCATCCTAAAAAAAAAAAAAAAAATTGTTATTGTTAACAAGCAGGAGGCTTATTTGAATGGGTATCTGATATGGATTTCAGCTCTTCATCTACATGTCACAATTGGCATTGACCCTTTTACCAGATGTGGCCCCAGTTCTTATCATAAATTTTCTCATGTGTCTACCTTGGTAGTGAGAAACACTACGCCATGTTTTTGCTTGATGCATCTGACCCACAAGGAATAATCAGGGGGACTGAGATCAGGAGATCCATTCCACATCTCCAAATCCAAAATCAGTTTCTCTGGGAAATGCTGCTGTAAAAATGTCATGTCTCAGTCCCCTTGATTATTTCTTGTGGGGCTATTTGAAAGAATGAGTGTGTATGAACAAACCACACATGATGAACATAGGAAATTGATATTCAGGCCTGTCCTGGTAGCATTCTCAGTAAGGCTGTGAATAACTTGAGTGGCAGCATGAGAATGCATTGCCTGTGGTGGTGGTCATTTGACTGACATTATTTTCAAAACCTAGTGTATCCATTAAAAACTCCCAAGTTTGCAGTTTACAAATGTATTTGAAATATGTAAATTTGTTAATCCATTATAGAAATATTTAATTTTGAAATGTGTTCCATCCATTTTTTCCTGTAAAACTACCAATGCCAAATTAATCATTAGTTCATATCTTGGAATTGTCACCATACATTTACTTCTTCATTTTCATGCCCTTTGATTTTTCATTCAAGGCTCTGTGGACACAGATGAAGGTCACTCAGATGAGCCAAGCAGTGAACGTGATAGTAGCCTTTTCAATCATCAAGATTCTGGTTTGCCTTTCTGTAATCAGAATTATTTTATTTTGCTGAAATTTCAATAACCAGACATTCTTAAATTCTCTATTCCTGTTTAGGCAATACCCAAATTACAGAGGAATCAGAGTGCCAGCAGTTACAAGATGAGGCCTCACTGAGAACACAGAACCTCATCCTACCATCATTCACAGCCATAGAACTGGAACAGCAGCTCTGTGCTTCCCGCAAGGAAGCGGCAGATGCACACAAGCAAATATCCTTACTTGAGCAGAAGCTCTCTCGCTACAAGGAGGACCTTGATCGAGAAGCACATTACCGGCGAGAGGATGAGGACAAATGGTCTGAGCTGTCAAAGAATTACGAAGCACAGCTGAGCCAACTGCAGAAGAGGCTCGAAGAACGAGAACGCATCTTTGAAGACCTGCGGGGACTCTGTGAGCAGACCAAAACCATGGCTCTGGAACGCTTCAAGCAGCTTACCTTGAACCGACAAGAGGTTCAGGATGAGATCAATAGGTAGGCAAAATAATCCACCTATGCTTTAATGCAGCAATACTGGTCTTTCTTTTGAGCTTGGGCTCTGCATTCATGCATACCATGGAAATCTTTTTTTCTGTCTTTAACCCTTTGCCATCTTGCTATGTTCCCCACCCCATTCTTTCCTTTCTCTTCTTACATATGGGTCCACATCACTCACCTATGCTTTTCTTGACTTCATCAATCAGTCCTCTGCAGTCAGCAAAAATAATTGCTGTATCGTAGAATTGAGTATCAACATTATCAGAGTCAATTCTATATAATGATTATTGGAGATTGAAAGCAATTTATTTATAAGAAACATCAAATTAGTAGTATATAACAAATTATGAAATCATACCGGTCCAACTTGAAGAAAAATATCTCCTTATTCTCATCAAAATATTATTCTTATTGGTGGGCCTTCTAACCTATCTGTACTTACTAATCGAGGTGTGAGAAGTTTGTGAATTTAAGTCTAGGTAGCAGGCCTGCCACCAATGAAAATTTATGTTGCTAAAAACCTTCATTTCATTCTGTCATCAAGCACATTAAAAAGAAATGGTCCTCTGAAGAAACTATCTACAAGTAGTTTTTGCTTCATTTTGGTTTTATACTTGCTGCTGCTTTAGAATCTTGCCTGCACTCATCAGTCTGTCCAAGTGACCCTGAACTTAAGAGGAACCCTTCAGCATTCTCCCCTTCCCCCCCAACCTATCCATATATATCTTAACTTCTACTGAAACCTGGTCTTTCAGGCTCACACCGGTGTAGTCCTGCCTTGTCATGAGGCCAAATTGTGATCTTCCCTATTTGGAAATTGGAGTTGAGATAAAGTGAGAAAAAAAATTTGTGGATGAAGATACAGGGATAACAATATTTTCCATTCCTGCCTCATCACCCTGAATATGCATATTCTCTTTTGAATAAATTTTTCTCCCTTGGATACTCTGGTGTGTTTTCTTTTTTGATGGAAAAAAGGTTTCCATGGTATGGTATTTGTATCCACTAGTCTGCCTATTATACCTTCATTTTACTTTCATTGAATCTACAATGATTCATTTCTTGGCAAGATGTGTGAAGGTCCATTTCAAGTTACCAGAGCTATTTGATGTGTAAGCCTCATTTTTCACTATTATACTGGCATCCATATGGTGAAATTGTTAAACAGTAGCTGAATCTGTGTTTCAAGCTGCACTGTAAGTAGTAAGGAAGACAAACAGCACTGAAGAAATTCCACCACCTTACCCACTAATGTAATAAGGCAAACCCTGACAATTTTTGGAGGAAGAGGAGATCACTTGTCACGGAGTGTTGAGAGGAATGTGGCACGAGAATTTATTAATGTATGAGTTTGATTTAAAAGAAAAACTCAAGCAGAAATTGAGTTGATGATTGAATGCAAGGAAGTTAAAAATGCATGAAAAGGGAATCTATCTGGAATGTTTGCACTTGAGATTGGAAGCAGAGAATGAGATGCTGATGGGGAAATACAAAGTGCACACCCAGGCATTGCATCGGGACCTGCCTTCTGTGCCAAACACACTTGAGGTGGGCCCCTCCTCAAACCTCAGTCAATAATTAGTCCATATCCATTGAAGCATCTGATGGACATTTTCCCATTTGGTCATGCAAATAGGAGATGCAGCAGGTGCTGCATCATCTGCGTGAAGAACTCATTAGGAACCGTGTGGCCAAGGAGCATCTAGAGGAGAGCCTTCGCTCCGAGATCCTCTTCCTCAAAGATCAGATTAGTGCTGAGCAGAGTGAAAAGGAAAGCCTTGAGATCTCCTACAACACCGAGATCTCAGAACTCAAGTATGTTCTCTTTTCTCAAGTTTGTGTGTTTGTGTTCATGTTTGAATGATGCTGTCTAAGTAGTTAATTGATTTTGCAACCTCATGAATGTGATCGTTTGGATTATTGATTCAAAGAATTTGTAATGAGCATAATTATAGTATGTATTTATGAATGCAATTAAAGTTTGTCCTAACTCATAGAGAAGTAGTTGCAATTAATTTTTTTCCTGTTTTTTTCCTGATTGAAATGGATGATAGGCATGAAGGGAAGACCTAGAATCCAAAATTTTATTGATAGAAAATAAGAATTAAGTTGAATTGTGTCCTGAAAAGCAACAAAATAAGATGAAGGTAAGAACCATTTCCAGACCATGCATACTTAGTGATGGCATCCATCAGGATGTTATGTTTATTCATACCTCACTTTTCCCTCATGCTCTTCGCATCAAAAACACAATCAAGAGAAGGCACTCATCTACATTCAATTGATGTTGAAACCTTGACCATAGAGTAGGCATAGCATTTTGGTAGTATGTCAGCCATCCAAACTCATTCAAGAGAATGCTTGCTGCAAAATCGAAGGCTTACTCAGGCAGACTGAAGAGAACTGTGTCCTCGAGTCAAGGGAAAGGCTTTTCTCAAGTCATCACTATCATGATTATGCTTTAGCATAATAATATGTTCTGACTTTTTTATTGGCATGTTGCATTAATTCTCTACTTTCTCAGGGTCAGTTATTTTTCTGAATTTCTTGGTGATCATCCTTTAACTGAAGTGCAATCGTGCATGAAGATATAGTTGACAATTACCATATAATATATTTCTAGGAATAATTTACCTGCTCTGACATTTTCAATCCCCAGGTTATGGAATCTGCAAGTGAAGATATTGAAAAGAATAATGGCACAGATAGCATCTGGATTTCTTTTCAGATTATACAGGGTGGACCAAAAAAAAAAAAGCTGTAATTTTTGGTGAGTCGTCAATCTCATTGTAGGCTGCCGATTCTAATTAAATTTGGTAAGCCTATAGGGTGACTCAATTGGAGTTTTTATCCCGAATTTCAGCCTTCTGGCTCTAAAATTATAGAAGCTGTAATTATTTTCTGCTGACCCACGACAAAAAGTTCTGTCGAAAATATCGATGTGAAATTAAGGCCAGGATGAATGGGAGGACGGAATTAATGACCTTCCATCCCTGCATGATGCTATAGAGGAAGATTGGGAAGCTCTGCCTCAAAGATTTATTGACTGAGCCATTGATCTGTGGCGTACCAGACACGAGGCTTGTGTTCAACAGAATGGAGCACATTGAGCACCTTTTTGGTTGAAATGAACCTACCTAAACTAAATTGTGTGCTTTGGTTTTTGACATTCGTGCATTTTATTTTTGTTCTCTTTGTTTGTTTGTTTCGTCATTTGTAAGAAATTGTAAGTTTAAATAAAAAATGAAAACTTAATTTTTTTGGCGATGAAAAGTAAATTAAATGCCATTCTCAGTTTTTGTAATTTTTACTTGAAACTCGGCAAACAAACCCCAATTGAGTCACCCTAAGTTCCTACCAAATTTAATCAGAATCGGCAGCCTACAATCAGATTGACAACTCACCAAAAATGATAGCTTTAGTTATTTTTTGTCCCACCCTGTATATTCCATGAGTTTGTAACTTGGTCCAAACTGAAATCATTGGTGTTACATGAGCCAAAAGTAAAGTCAGAGAAAGGATCATGTATCAGAGAGTACATGTCACTGTATGCTTTTTTGAATACCCATGATTTGTAATCGCAGTTGATTCCTGAGCACATAGGGTAAGTGCTGCGAATGTCGGCACTGGGGGTAATCTCGGCACTTTGCAATCGTCAAAATTCTGCTTCCACTACTAGTCCCCTAGGCACGGGTAGATAAGTATTCTCAGATGGTAGGACTAATGTTAACATGTGCTTAGAACAGCCATATTTGATGTTGTAGTTTTCTCACAGTGGCTACTTTCAGTAAGCGTACTCCGAAAATCCTGCGAAATCTTGTGGTTTTGGTAAGCTTTTGCACATTCCGTTCTTCTCTTTCGCACTAGGTAGGGTTTCATCAGGTCGTTGCATTCATATTTGAGTACGTTGGAAACGACATTGACACATAAGAGTGCCGACGTTCCCGACAGGGTGATACCGTCTATACCAGCAAGTGTGCCGAGATTGCCAACATCTGACTCAACTTCACCTTTGACCCAGGCCGTCGGAAAGGAAAGGCCTGGGATACTCGAGATTTGCGGTACAAGACGGTTTATAATAAAGGTATCACCAGATCCAACATGAACGAGGAAGTTCCATTACGAAAACCGGCAAGTAAGGTGGAAGTGCAGAATTTGCTTAGAGTGCCGACATTCGCAGCACTCACCATATGAGGCTTGTTTTTGTGCTTTTCAGGGCATGATTCCATGTGATTCTGGCCTTGTTTTGTACCACAAGGTCTTGGTAGGGTTTTCTGAAAATATTGATTGATGGGTTAGGTGGACTCCTTGCCCATCAAAGCAGGCAGAGTGGCAAAGGAGGATTGGGGTTTATATCGGGAATTTAGTGTGTTGGGAGAGTCACTCCCTATTTTAAAATTGTAATAACTTTCGTAATTTTTGGACTAGAACAATGGTTTTTATGCTAAAAGAAACAGAATTCGGTGGGGTTTTATGATTTCTTTTGTATACTCACTCAAAAAAAAGCCTAGTGACAGTGCATTGTCCTAGTGCGACCAGCAGTACCTCTCAGAGGAAACTGGAACGTATCACTGAACATGACTGTTCTCTAACGCATTTGAGAGCATACCCTGTGCCTGTGACACCACTCCAAACAAAGTCGCCTGTTCTGATCTTGCAGTTCAAACCCACAAAATGGTTGTCGTGATCTCAAATCTGCTGCCCGTAAGTGGTTTGCAGACGATTTGAGCCGACGTTTTCTGCCCTCCGGGCACTGTTGATACTGTACCGCTAGTTTGCTGTTGCAAACTGATCTCGCAGATGTCTGAGTCGAATGTACTGATCTTGCGCAGGGGTGGTGTTTCGTGATCTGCCAAAGCGTGGACCGTCACGCGTTGAACCATGTTGCTGGAACCAGTCCCATAATCTTGAGACGATACTCTATTGCTCGTTAAAATGTCTTGCACTGATGACTGGGATTCAACAGTTTCCAATCTCCCAATAGATCTCCCAATCTTCCAATTGCAATCCGCTTCTGAGAGTCTTGGCATCCTCGACGGCTTTGCTGCATTACAAAACTGCCTACCCATTGACGAGAACCTAGCCCTTTTATTGAAAACAGCATCACGCGACATTGCACCGGGTTTCATTGAATAATGGTATCCACGTGCATTGTACTGGGTTACGTGAAACTTCAATTCTTGCGCAAGCGGTTATAGATCATGCATATTCAAGAGCAAAATGGTGCCAAACACTTGAGTTCACTCCACCCTACTTGAATTAATAGCTACATGTCGTTACGTCATTGAACTGTACTTAAAATATAATCATATTTCAGCTATGCGTTTCTTTTTTTAGTTGGTTTATGTTTTTTTGCAATAACCCTCCATGGTGCCAAAACTGAATCTTCAACACCGTGCACAAAAAACTGCATGGTATGAGATGTCGAAGCGGAGGAGTGGGAAGTTGTATCCAAGGCATTCTCCTTCCGTCACAACCTCTGGAACATGACAGGACCTCCACACCATGCCATCCACTCCACTCCATACCATGGTGATGGTAGAAGGAGAATACCTTGGATGCAGCTTCACACTTCTCTGCAAACAAAACAAAAACCCACAAGACCCCATCGAATTCTATTTCGTTTGGCACAAAGGTATTGTTCTTGTCCAAAAATTACAATCGTTATTGCAATTTTAAAATAGGGCGTTACTTCCAAACACCCTGTGTATGACGGGCAGAGACGTATAATTGACAAGATGATAATTGATTATCCCTTGATGTTACTAAATTATAAGTGCCTTATACTATGGAAAATTGGATGATCAAGGGATAGTGTGATTTTGTGACTCATAGTTAAGATATTCCAAATATTAAGCAGGTGGTTTAAGCGACTGAATAATAGGCCTATAGCATATGCCTGGATTTATGGATTGATATGATTTTATCAATTGATGATGCAGAGAGCAGGTGGGTATTATGCAGACGATCCAGGCGCAACTGGAGAAGGAGGAGTCTCTGAGGGTTGAGTTTGAAGAAAAGCACTCTGGTTGCAAGAAGGAGTTGGATGAAATCCGAGCCAGGAGCCTTGTCCTTGAGGCCAGTGTCAAGGACCTTTCTTCACTAAAAGTCAGTTTCACAATTACCTTGTCAGATGTTCAGAATTTAGTATTCTGAACCTGAGTTATACATTCTAGACTGAAAAGCTAATCTGCCTAGATTTGCACAGGTCATAGGAATTTCCCAGCAGATCTCATGAAGAAATTAAACCTAATGTTGTCACATTGTATTCTTGATGATTTTTTTTTAATTTTCTCTGGTGCGATTTCTATTTTTTCACGGTCATCGACAGATTCTGATATGTCTGCTGTGTTGACTCAGCCAGTTGTTTGCAGTTGTATTTTTCTGGACTTATTCCTGCACTTCTGGCGATGACATCATGCAGGAGTTTCCTTGGCGTGAATGAAACTTTCATCTTTCAGAAATCTCTGTCTTCGTTTGTGTGAAGGGAACGCCTGAATGATCCAAGGTTTTGGAAGTGCCATGATCTCGGACATGTATCACGTGATCGTTCGATGCAGGAGCAGTTGGAGAAAGAGGTGACCCATCTGTGGAGCCGGGTGTCGACGCTGCAGCAGGAGGTGGAGAACTCCGAGGCGAACCAGCGCGACTTCGTGAGGCTGACTCAAAGCCTCCAAGTGGAGCTCGAGGGGATACGTCAGGGAGAAAACGAAGTGAGGTGGCAGCACGAGGAGGACGTGAACCATTGCCCTCGCTGCTCTCGTCCCTTCACTGCTATTCTCCGCAAGGTCTTTTATTCACTCATTCTATCCTCTCGTTTTTGAACCTGAGCTATATTAAAATTTGTGAGAGCACGAATCAGTGTAATGTACGAGGAGTGTGTAAGACGAGAGGAGAGAAGGTACGTCCATAAGCTAGGGTGAGAGAAGCTCGTCTCGAAGCGCACCTATTCTCGTCCGCGCAACAGAATTTTCTCCCATTGCAAAGGTCAACCATTTATGTCGATAAAAAAAAAGCGACTGCAAGTCTCAGTGCGACGCCATCCTCATTTGCAATCGTCTCTCACCTGCTTTGTTCGGCAATCTGGCTATACCAGAAAGCAGTATTTGTTTCGAACAAGTTCGGGACCGATTGTAAAGTGAAGTGAATCGGAGATGGTGAGAAAGTGGCACCGGGGCCAGATGGAGCCAAATGAGGCCCAGAGAAAACTTAAAATTTTCGTCCTATTGCATAAAGGCTGTGGATGTTCAAAGTGGCACACGACGGAAAATAATGAAAAACTCTTCTTGCGAGTGACACCATGTATTGTGACGAACGAGACGTTCACGGCCGTTACTTTTTCATTCTTCTCTGTCGAGTCACAATGCTATTATTACGTCAGGGAGACCCCTGGATATTAAGATGATTCAAAGCGATCCAATGTAGCCCAGGAAAGCCTCAAGAGAGAGCCAGACAGAGTGCATTTGTTTATTCGAAAAGAAACCGAATTAGTGCCACGAGTGCCGTGGAGAACCTAAGAGCACACCGTCGCGAGATCTCGGAAAGAAATGGCATGTCCTGGCCGAGACGTCTAGTTTGAAAAAATGCAGCTTTTGATGACGCCTGCTCATTGCTTATGTACGCTCAGCTGAGAATTCTTACTGCCCTGTGACTCTCTCCCCTGATTTAGAGGGGACTCGACTGATATATGGTGCCATCATGCCAGGAGGGTGCATATTAGTTACATTCTTGTTCCACATTCCACACAAATGTGTTGTGTCGTGTTCTCGCTCGTCAAACGAGCATGGACTCGACTACGAATGCGGACGTAGCCCAGATGCTGTATCGTGTGAACTACACGTGGAGGAAATGTATTTTTTCTTATAAATTTGTCTTTATGGAATGATGGCAGTTTGTGCTTCTCAGTTAGGGATGTTACCGATAATTTATGGGGTCGATAAAAAAAATTATTGTCTTTATCGGTTTTATCGAAAAACCGATACCCTAGGTTCCCTTTTTAAATGTCAGTTTTTAGTCTGAAAATCACATTTGACGTGGCGACTTGGCATCTCGATACTTGAACTAACGAAAATAGACGGTTGACCCAGGAGATGCTCTGGAAGAAAAAGCCCTTCGGTTATCAAACGTTTTTTGCATTCTCCGACGATGGTGCGGTTGGCCCGATGGCGAGCGGAAGGAGGCGTGGATACCTACAGTAAGGGAAAACCACGGGAGAGACACTTTTGCGATGGCACCTTCCGCTCGCCGAGCACGGACGAGTTCGATGCGAGATATTCTACGCGGGAAATTTCTCGACGATCCGACTCGAATGCCAAATTAGGTGGAACAAACGCTCCACCTAATTTGGCATTCGAGTCGGATCCACACGCTGGAATACTCCATCTCCGTCTCCTCGGGTCGACCCCTCCCGAGGCCCACATACATTTCGATCTCCTTTCCGCCGCCGTTTCTATGCTTACTGCTCGCCTCCTTTTTCCTATCCCTTTAGAGTCGATCGATGAACACCGACGAACACTCCCTTCGCTGCCGACCGAACGTCTCCTTTCCTCGGGCGATCCCCAATCTCGTATCGGTGTCGTTCGTGCGCGTGCATTTTCCTTGCTCCTAGATGTTCGGGCCCGAATGCCGAAACCTCATTTAAGCGCGATGAAAGGGCCCGTAAACGAAAGAGCTCTCTTCCCCATAGGAATCCGCGGTTTCTTAAAAGGACCGTTAAATAAGAGAGGCTTCAGCGTTTGGACCTCATTCTTTTGTCTCTATATGGCCTGGGGGTGTGGATCAACTGTAGCTCTTCCCTACAGATACATTTAGAGGATTCTAGTTTAGGCTCGAGAGGAAATGCTATGGAAACTTTTAGCCAGAGATGGTCTCTCCGCACTCTTCCGCTTTGTGCACGATCTAACTTACAGTTAAGAAAAAAAAATAAAATAGATATCGAAGCTCACCTTCCATTTCCCTTCCATTTACGCAAATTATGTAGATTAAACCTTAGAGGAGTATGTGCGTAAATATCAATATATGTTTTCGATATTTTTACGAAATTTCAGTTTCAGGTTTTGTGTAAATTATCGTTTTTGAGTTCGCAGCATTTTTCGTCCATCACGCGCTACAATTGACCGTTATCTACTGTACCACACTATCATGAAAAACGATCAAGAGATATTTCGTATAGGGAACTCAATGAAATATTATTTCAAAACATCCCAGGAGCGCGAAGATGACTCACTCGTCAAAGGGTTAAGTATACCTGTACCACGTACAATAGTCCCGATCAGTATGCCTTCCAGTTCCCTGGGATAATAACTCTGGATTCCGTGAGACATTCATCGTAATCGTCTGTTGATCTGCATCGGTTATATTGGACCCCTCTCGAGATCGATATCGGTTTATTTGATATCGGTAAAAATTCCTCATCGGTGACTTCCCTAATCTCGATGTATTTTAGCTCGATGGTAACAGAATGTAATTGTAGGGAGTGGAAATGAACAATGCGCTTGCTGCGTTGGGGTTAACGGAGCAGCATGGCTCTCAAAAGAAACAGGGTATTCAGGCGGTCTCACCTATCGTGGTTACGTAAATGGATCTCCTCTTTCTCTTGCGTAGTGGGCCTCACTTTATCGAGTCCGATAGGATGTGCTCTTTATTTTGGAAGATAGTTCCTTCGGTTCACGAGTCGTATCATTGAATACGCCATACCCACTAAGTAGCTCGAGACACGAAACTTTTATCAGTGATCGTGTCCG
This sequence comes from Darwinula stevensoni, assembly GCA_905338385.1. Taxonomy (NCBI): domain Eukaryota; kingdom Metazoa; phylum Arthropoda; class Ostracoda; order Podocopida; family Darwinulidae; genus Darwinula; species Darwinula stevensoni. The sequence goes on along the minus strand of CAJPEV010002156.1, from coordinate 5,048 downwards.
CCTTCTGTTCGAGGCCCCGCTTGGAGAATACGATTTGAGCCATAAAAAGTCGATCACGGGGACAGGTACGCGAGTCGACTGCACTTCGAGACTTCGTAGACGGGGAGGAAATTTTTTCCTTCTGGTCTTCTGGTATGTCGGGTGCGTCTCCGGGCGGTCTGCTTGGAGAAGATGGCATTGGGTGTTTCGCAAAAATATTTACCATTTTAAGTTCACGCAACTTCTTTCTTATGAGTATTCACTTCAAAGACAAAATCACAAAGAAACTCAAAGTTTCGTCCTAGTAGAAAACACGTTCGAAATAGCGCCTCCAGTCGTAGAACGGGGCCGGAAACACAAACATGACATTCATTGGAAAAGTCAAATTTGAATTAGTCCACATCACCGCTGTCTATAAGTTGACTTATCTCGTTACAAATTCTTTCACGATTTCGCTTGTCTCCATCACTTGACATTTGATTCAACTGAACAGTGTATCCTCAGATCATCCGTCAGTATTCGCTACACTGTTGTGGTAGAGAAATCTCGCTCTGCAAGAAAGGCGACGAACCGATTTCTTTTGACTCTGCAGTATTGCGTCCCAGACTTCTTCAACAGCGACTTGCACTCTGACTGTTCGTTTCCTCCCACAATTTTCACGATTTTGGTTCTTTATTGTGCCAAGTTCATGAAATTTCTGCTCCAGTTTGGTTTCCATGGTGGTGTTTTTCCCCGGAAACGTTATCCGAAGGTCTTCTTGCGTTGTTTCGGGTGATTTGGTTTCTAAGAAACGTTCTACGATGGAAACTCGTTATTCCCTAGTAAACTGGGCGCTCATCATGGTTTATCTATAACACGATGAAAATTTATTAGTTTCTCTTTCACTTAGTTTTTATTTAAAGTGAATGCCTATTATAATAAACGAGTTACTGCACGTCTACTCGGTAAAGAATTTTGTGAAACACCCTCTATTATCCATGTCTCGTGTCCATTCAAGCATAGAGATGGAACTGGATCGATGCAAAGTAGCGAAAGTTACCATTGAAGAAAAACGTGAAAATGTTTGCTGCTTCTCTCGCCATAATAAGCAAGAGGCGATCGAATGGACGAATGTGTCACACCTGACGACAGATTTATTCAATTATACGCAAATTTCGCAAACGTTCCTTTTGCTATTATTATACAACTGGCGGTTTTATGAATAAAGAGTGTGCACCAAATCCGAAGTCGCATGGAAATTTGGAGTTGCGAATGGTGCGATTTCTGCATTTACATCTTCAAATATTCTCGATGAGGGACGAATAGAAATTTGGACGCAGAGATGTAAGAGCTTATGAACTGGGTTATTTTCATATTTAAATGTCACTAAAGTAAATCATAGCATCGTGCACAAACATGAGAAAGTATTGAACTCCACAGAGCCGATTCGTGGAGTCTCCGTGATCCTCCTCGATGTGGATAGGCAGTTGTGAACCGAAAAACATGAATGATGCTTTAACCCTTTGAGCTAGAAGTTCTTTGATAAAATTTCTCAGCTTGCGTGTGAATTCTTACTTTGGGAGTGGATACGATACGCGTCGCCCAGGATTCATATCGTTACTGCACGCTCCTGACAAGTACATACGGTAGTCGTACGGTAACGTTGCGAAGTACGCGAGCCGAAACGTACGAGTCGATCGCGACCGATTCGGAGAAGGCCCCCTCGGGGTGACCGATCCAACTTGCGAGTATTTTTTTGTTGGAACGGAAGCATTGACCGGGGTGCGACCGTCTGTCGTTGCAGCACCATTGCCGGCACTGCGGGAAGATCTACTGCAGCGAGTGCACTTCGCAGACGGTGGGAAGCGGCCCGCACGGACGACCCTCGCGAGTCTGCGACGTCTGCCACACCATCCTCGTCCGGGACTCCGCTCCTTACTTCTCGAGGCACGCCCCGAATCTTCCCGAATGACACGGATCTCATCCATTCTCTCCGTCTACCTGTGATCGGCTGTTTGAATCTATCCGAAAAGTACGAGCATACCGGTAATCTTATATTCCGTGTCGAGTTTTGCACCTGGCTTCTGTCGTGATGCATTCTGGCCAAACCAAAGCATTCACTTTTTTTTTGGGAGACGAATAAATAAATGATTTTATTCCAACCGATTTATGCCCGTATTTCCTTCGTTCGTTCGTGCATTACCACGATTCCATTCGTCCTTTTTACCTTTTTCGTTCTTTCATTTTCTTGCATTCCTGCGATTGCACAGATGTGATCGATGTGATTGCAGTGAAGAAAAAAAAAATAATATTTTGAGGATATAAAAAAGATAATTACCATCGGCACGTTGTCATAGGACATGAATCCTCTTAAAGCTAACCACGGCGAAGGGCAGGGACTACAGGTGCAAGGTCTGTCGGGCGATTCGAATTCTTCATGCTTCATGTATCCATTTTTTTAAAACGAAGTTTGATATTGAAAACTAGGGCTGTACCGATGTATCGGCTATCACCGGCATCGGCCGCCCCGGTGTTATAATATCGACGCCATCGGCCATCGCTGGTGTGCAGGCTGCCGATGCCGATGCCTAAAGGGTAGGGAAAACTTACAAAAAAATTTTCGAGTTAACGTGTGAACCCGAAAATATCGATCGGATTGTATTTCAGCCCTATTCTAGGAACTGGCGGAGGAAAATAGCAGAAAGAAGGGAAATAATTGCGTCTCCTTTTATGCTATGCTTTTGCGGGAGATGCTTCGTTAAACGCTTTTAACTGCAGCAATAGGTGACAAGCTAACCACTGACGGACATAGACAGACGGTACTGAATATGGTCTCTATCGTTTTTAGGGGGTCCGAGTCTCCCTTCGACTTCGCACAAGACAAACCGATTCCCCCACGTTCTACATTCAACATCGAGTTGGAAAAACCCACCGCGACCCACGATATCGATTCCTTTAACCCTGGAAGCGGCAAGGTTAAAACCCGTGCTGGTAGCCATTAATTTTTGTTGTAACTATGGATGAAATGAATAAACGGTTGCTGTGGATGTCTAGAGCATGTCATGCCATCTGTTAGCAGATTAGAAGAACTAAATGAAGAAATTCGAAAAACCGACAGTGCCGCCACAGCGACGGATGAACTGTCGATCAATCAGCAGTTGCCGTTTCTAAGGTTAACTCTCATCTGCATGAACACCTATTTAGCACTGCTGCATAAGGGGAAGGGGGGTGGGGAAGCTTTTTGACTGCTCATACTTCACGTCGTGATGTCTTCTTTTTTTTTATCGACTAGCCACTTCTTAAGGAAATGGCTTACAGCTGCCGATGATGAGGTGGATATGATTATCGTTAAAACGTGGGCGCTTCAAATGGCAAAATGTGCGCAAAAAATGACAGTTTGATAAGTGTGGGTCTTTTTCACCCTTCTTTGTGCAGATGAGGGTTAACGATGGGTGCATGCCTGGATCAAGTCCCATTCCCCTTTCTAAAATTTGAGTGGAGCCTCCCTTGGCCTCCCTCCATCCCGCTCACTCGAGAACTGCAGTTGTTGGTTGGGCCATGCACGGTGACGTTAAGACCGGCGGTACTCGAACCGCGGCCCGCGAAGGCCTCGCATGCAGCACCCGAAACCAAAAAGTATTTTTCGGTAAAGAGAATTTAAAAAAAGACCAATAAGCCTTTTTTCCGTACGGCCCTGATGAGCTCGCATCGGATGCGGCGCCCGGTTCAAAAAGTCACTGCATTAACCCTTTTTATCCCAAGTAAACTTCGTACAAGATCCTTCATTTTCCGAGTTCCGAAACGAATTTGACTTCAGCTCACAGCATGCACGAGAAACATGGAAGCACGTCCACGTCTAGCAAGCAGTTGCTCGTCACCGTCTGCAGCTCACGATACTGTATCGCTCGACGGCACGCTCGTCTCGGACTCGGCTGTCTTACGATAATAAATGCACTCGTCGTACATATAGGACGGGGGGGGGGGGGGGGGGGAAACAGGTTAAGACGGACTGGGACGTGGCCAGGGGGGAGGAGAAGGAACAGGTGCCAGACACGAGGTTTCGATGTCTGACGTGTGATGATACACGGATGAGAACTGCAGGAGCACGTACGCCATGACCGCAGGGTGAATGGCAGGGTTGCCGGATGCAGTTCGCTTCGTCCGATCCCGTTGCACTGCACCGTCTGTGAAACGGCAGGAGAGCGACCGCGTACGCGTGGCAAAACGAAGACGAGGACGAGGACCGTTTCGCGAGTCGCTCGGATCGTAGCGACTTCGAGGATCTGCACGACGAATCCGACCTCGGACCTCGCCTGTCGCCCCCGTCCGATCGGTCCGTTCGAAAACGGACGAACGGAAGTGGATTTGGACTCCGCGAGGCGTTTCGCGTCTCGCGACGAATGGAACTCCCTCCGCTCCCGTTCCCACGAGTTTCTCGATTCCACCGGATCGCAGAGTCGCATCGGGACGTCCGTGCGACGTCGGGGGCGTTTCGACGGCTCGTGCCGCTCGGGATCGCGGTGCGATCGTCGGCCGAGAACGAGCCGTCGCGCCTCGAGATTCTACACCTCGTTGCAGATCTCGTGGAAGCTAAAGCCGCGAGCGTCGTCGCCGAATGCCCCGTTGCCCGACGGGGGCATGCGAACGGAGCGGGAAGCCTTTTTCGTCTTTCCGCGTACGGTCCGCTTCGATCTCCACCCCGATCGATCGCGATCGACGGCATAGGCGATGTCTAAAAGGAAAAGAAAAGGTCGAGTCGACGGGTAAGGGGGGGAAGGGGAAGAAACCCCGGGTGATGTGTGGGCGGGGGGAGGGGAGATATCTCAAGAATGAAGCGTATGACACACTCCAAACTGTTCGGGAGTGAAGAACGACATCATTCGTTCGTGAGATTTCTGCCGAAGCATTGCAAACTACGATGGAAAATGTCTCACTTCGAAGCCGGGAGCGCATCGAGATGAGAACGGCACGCACTCGAAATCATTTATCGCGGGCGAACGACCGTGCAGTGTAGGTACGTTCGTGCGAGAAACGACGGCCGCACGTGCTACACTCTTAGAAAAAGGGGAGCGATTTTTCTCAAAAAAGAG
>CAJPEV010002155.1:0-49440 GCA_905338385.1 Darwinula stevensoni | reverse complement strand
GCATTATAAATCCGGTAAATAAAGCTGCATTATCGGATGATGCTCTGTTCAAAAATCCACCCTCACTTTCCCCCTCATTTTCTCAAATACCACGGCGAATCCAATCATTTTGGAAAATTGTTTCCTCCTCTTTCGCTTCCGAGTGCAAGACGTAACGACTCACGCCTGGAAACGAAAATGACACGCACAGGCAAGAGAACGAGAGAGAAGGCTTGAAGGCCCCCAGCCATCCGAGCGAGCCATCGCCACGGCGACGGTGAGCAAGGAAGACACTCCCCAAAAATCCCGAGGATGACGAAGGCGAGAGGAATTCCTGGAACTGCTCTTCCACGCTCGATCCCGTTTCCAGTTTTCATCGTGTCACGCACGGTCGTGAATGCGACCGCGTTCGTTTACTGTTGTGAAGACATAAGTGAAGAAAACCTCATTCTCGAAGAGCACGAAGGAAAAAAAAATATTTCCACATTTTTTTTTTTCGTGAAAATGCGTACTTCGCTTATTCTAGATCATGTCACTTATCTCGAATTTTTCCGCTGGTGTGCTCAAGTGTATGATAGAAATTAATAATCAATTTAAAAAATGTTGCAAGTATTTCGAGATGAGGGACGTGCGAGGATGGGAGCGTTAACTGAGGAGAAACCGTGAAAGTGCCCGCATCGCGGGAGAATGCAGACTCCGCATCCCTCATTCCCCTTCCTTCATTCTTGGAATCGCAAACAATCTCTGTCGACAGCTGCCTGCTCGGTGAATGAGCCGTGCGCGCGTCGAGTCTCGTGGGCCGGAAACCACGCCACGCTCTCGCGTCACTCGTACGCAATCTCTCGAAATGTTCCCCAGCCATCCCAGCAAGGCCATCCGAGCGAGCCATCGCCACGGCAACGGTGACCGACGAAGACATTCAACAAAATCCCGAGGAATTCCTCGCCCTGGCCTCCCACTCTCGATCCCGTTTTCCTGCTTCCATCGTAGCTCGCACGGTCGTGAATGCGACCATCTTCTTTGTACAGTCGTGTCGACAAAAGTCAGAAAAACCCCATTCGCGAAGAGCACGAGGAAAAATATACTTCCACACTTTTCTTGTTTTCGTGAAAATGCATACTTTGCTTATTCTAAGTCATGTCGCGTTTCCTGAGTTTCTCCACGGGTGTGCTCAAGGGCATGCTAGAAATTTATCGTCAGTTTCGAAAATATCGTAAGTAATTCGAGACGAGGGACGAGGATGGAAGCGTTAACTTAGGAGCCATTCGAATTTCAAGATTCACTTCCAGTGCGAGCGATGAAAAGCAAGAAGAGCCCGAGAAGAGACGGAACGTGTTTTCACTTGCATCCGCCCTCACGGAATATGCGGAAGCTGCCGTGCATACGAGATGCCATCCTGACGCCTTCCTCCACGTGTCGATCGGAAATCAAAGGATGAAAGGAATTCCACGCTCTGGAGGTGAAAGCGAGAGGAAGGTCAGTGTGACCCTGCCCGCGTCGCGGGAGAATGCAGATTCCGCATCCCTCATTCCCCTTCCTTCCAAATTGGAATCGCAATCATTCTCTCTCGACAGCTGCCAGCTCGGTGAATGAGCCGTGCGCGCGTCGAGTCTCGTGAGTCGGTAACCACGCCACGCTCTCACGTCACTAGTACGCAAACTCTCGAAATCTACCGTAACTCTCTCTGTCGTCAATCTTGCGTGAGATCTGGAAACAAAGCCGCATACCTACGAAGACTATTTAAACACGTGATGGGATCCGAGATGCTGAGTTCGGTCTGCTTCACTGGCAAGAACGAGAGTGGGGTAGTTCCTCGACCGACTCTGTACGAGTACAATTGACTCATTCGTGGTGCTTCCATTTCAATTGTCAAAATTGGAGTGCGAGCGTTCATACTTTACGATACGCTTACGTTTCTCGCGACACTTTATTAGCCTTGGGGCGATGAACGACGTCGTGTGTGACTATTTTAGTAATTAGGACTTCGTGTGCATGGATATGGGAAAAATACACCCTTCCCCCCCAAAAATTCATCCCTAGGGGAGGTAACTTTTAAGTCGTGCGTTCAGCATACCAACAACTAATGGGGCACCGAGTTTCATCTGAAACATCTGCCCGTCTCGCCGGTCGGGATATATCAATAGCATCTCTACAAGTTAAGATGAATTAAAATCGTCTCGAAATCTTAACTCCTGTATGTGGATAAAATCATGTTTGTTTATTGCAGGTCTCCCATCCCGAGTGCCTGCAATACATGCGTTTGGAGTGTGGAGATATCATCGGTGGAAGCAAAGGTCCTCGTTGACAGATTCTCAAGTGTTGTGGAATCGGGAAAAAAAAACTGAAGAGACCTCTGAAGAGAGCTTTGGTGAGCATCGTTCCGACGATATACAGTAGTTCAAGATGGTGATGGAAGTAAAAACCAACGAGGGTTTCATTTATGACCTCGTGGAATACATCGACGACATCGAAGTGCGCACAGAAGCGAAAGGTCCCCACGGCCACGAGATCGACATCGACGAGGAAGGAGGATTCCACAAGAAGAACGGGAAGAGGGTTGCCCAAGTGGCCAAGGGAGCCAAGGCGACCGTAGGAGGAGCTGCTGTGAGGTGGAATCTCTTTGCAGCCGACGCCGAAGGTCCACACGCCGGCGTGAAAGCCTACGGCAGACGCATTCCTCAGACACCGATCGCAGAAGTGGGAGCGATCGCGGAAGCGAGTCTCGGGAAAGCTGGAGTCACTGCTGGTCCAGTTCGCGCTGAGGTGAACTTGAACGTGAGCACGGGGGCGAAAGTCGGCACCACGGGGATAGCGGCGAGCTTCCTTGGATTCGGATTTTCTGTTGGATCTATCACGGCCATCAGAACGCCATTCGGTTCTCTTGGAATTAGATTCTGAGTCGATATGGCTGTATTCCGAATAAATAAATTTCTCGAAGTACCGATTTATCTGTGTCATTGCACTAGTAGCACTTTCAGCTCGCCAGATGAAACGACAAACTCTTGCTATTTTTCTCTGAAGGTCGACACGACCATCGAAGAGCAAGAAAATCGTCATGCAATGAAATGAAAATAAATCGACCGGCTGGATGCTTTGGCTGCGGAAGATCGTAGTTCTGAACGGCCCCAGCGAACGCGTTACACCGAGTGGACCGAGTCCCCAGTTCCGCGCAGGAGCAGACGACGCCAGCGCTAACTGGTCGTGGACGGGGAGCCCTCGAGTTCGGGATGCAATGCCACTGCATGCCACGTGCTTCCGTCCTCGACGAAGGGCTGTAGAGGGCTTCCTTGCTTCTCCCTCCTTCGTCTCGAAAACGTTTCGGTTAACGAAAGATTCTGCCCAAACGAGATTCGTCGTCCAGAGTCTGCCCTGCCAGTGGTATCATTTTGTGGCTTTTCGACCACGTTTAATCGAGATAAACGTAGGCAAAGGACAAGGCCTCTATCGTGCACCTCTCTTTTCATCGGACGCCGTTCTTCTCCTTCCTTCATCTTGACTGACACGATCGACGAAAAATCACTCTCTGACGAGATTTGCAGCCGAGATTCCACCCTATCCGGTGGTATTGATGTTGAAGTCGTGCGCCTTCATTTCAGTTTTACAGTATATTCCTCTACGGTGTTTCTCAGCGAGTTTCCCACGTCTCTCGGAAGGACCCACCCCCCCCTCGAAACGAATCGCACGCGTTCCATGACGTTTCGTGCTTTCCTCCACTCCTCCGGTGCCGCTCGGAACGTCGAGACCGCGAGACGATCCCGATGGGAACCGTGTCCGGGACCCTCGAAACAACGGCGTGTGTGATTCCCAGGTTTCTTCGGAGAGAAACGAATTGATCGGTCTGACATTGCGTTCATGTTTGTGCTGGGCGTTTTTTCCACGATCGAACGAAAGCTCTCTTCTCGGAATCGTATTCATCTCATGTTGGGTTGGAAGTTTCCCACATCATTTACGCAAGATCCTCGGAATTTTTCTCTGTAATCGCTCAGTAGCTCGAGTTTCGTTCTCCGGCCATCTGGTGAAACGGATCGCAGTCGCTTGGGATAAAATCGCATCTTCTCGCTAAAAATCAGGGGATTTAAAAAGGGGGATTTAATTTGCGCGGAAATCGGTGAAGCCGCTCATTGACCGCCTTCCACTGTTTCCATGGCCGCGACCCCTTGGAAACAATGGAGCAAAAAAAAAGCAAATCCAAGCATCGCAGAGAAAGCAAACATCCCTGCCCCCCTTGCCCCCCTTGCCCCCTCCCCCTGCCCCCCCTTGACCCACTCATGCTTGCCCTGACTCCACCGGCCGCGTTACCTCATGCATCCTCGCTGACTTCCAGCTCGAGTGCCTTCATCGCGTGACCAGCATGGCCGACTTCAACACGGCTTTCCTCCTCGCTTCTTTTCTTCTCTCTCATCCGGTACTTCTCCTCCATTATCGTCGTTAAGTACTGACTGAATTAAATTATTTACGAAATTAGTAGGTCTGCGCTGAGGAAGTGGACCGGTTTAGGCCGGTCATATGACCCCCTTGGAAAACAGATTCACTCCTTCTCAAAGTGGGCTAGGTGACCCATAAAACCGCGGAGACACCAGGAACCCAAACAAAAAAACATGTCACGGACTCTCCGCGAAACATGTCATGTACTCTCCACGAAACATGTCATGGGCTCTCCACGACCTTGAAACGCAGGTCTCCCCATCCGCCCCGCCATTCGAGGCCGCTGCAGTGCGAAATTGCTGATTGGAAAAATAGCTGACCGCAGGCTTCCTTTCGTGTCCTAATCCCATTATGAGAAACGGTTCAAAGAGAAACGGCTGGCATGAAATGCCTTTTTCCACAATGGAGATATGGTTGCGTACATATGTCACAAATGAGATTCATCCGTCACAAATGAGATTCATATCTCACAAATGACATTAATTTGCCGTAAATGATGTGTATGGGTCCCAAACGAGCTCATTTTGGGGATTGAAAGCGTGAGAAATCCCCAAAAAATCTGAAATGCGATTATCTCGGGATGAACCGGGGATTAACTAACGATTAGCCCGTTTTGATCCCCGAAAGAAGAAATTCACGTCCGCGTCCCACACTCACCAATAACGGAAACACGAGTTAGTCACATTTTAAAGCCTCGTGGGCTTCATGGTTGCAATTGACCCCCATGGTTTCAATTGAAAATTTGCATTGCGGTCTCGAGCTTTAGGAACGCGTCGCTCTCGCGACAGGTTGCCGCACTCAGGGCAACGTGAATTCTAGAGCAGAACTGTGATATTGTGTGATATTGCGAAATTGACTTCGATATGCAATTTTCCCAGCACAATGTCCCAATTTTTTTTAATTAACTAATAATAGGATTCATAAAATGAAGCTAATTTTTTTTAAGTTTTACCTTTCTATAAATGCTATTTTGAATATCGCGAAAATCACAGCGACAATAAAGGAAGGCTCTGGTCAATTACTTAAATAATTTGCATCTCACTCTGCATTTAATTATAGTTTGCATTTTGAATATTTATTTTATTAATTATTAATTTTCATGGTTGAAAACAAGCTGCAGCGCATGTTTTCTTCGTTCCTTTTCCTTTTTTCACTCATATTAAATTTTTCATCGAACGCGCTTATCGATCGACACCTGGTAAGCCAAAAAACAGTGATTTTTCACCCACCTGCAGGTGGCGGAGGGTCAACTCCCCCCGAGACTCGACTTTCTCACGTGTCAACATGCAGCCTCGTTTTCCACCTGCCAAGGTTGCGTCGTGGTGAGTTCATGCCCTCGGAATTCAAAGCTTATCCTTGCAAATTTTTTCGCAACAATTGAAATCGTCAGTACTTCAATTATTTATTTGATTTATTCATTTATTCATGATATTCGACTGCATCAAGCAAATCTCAGTTTCATGAACTTCGGCGGGGGCGTTTGGCAAATTTTTCTGCACTCCCCGAATGCAAAATATTTACATAAACACCCTTATGCATATTCCTACATGCCAAAAAAATGATCCTTGTTACGGAATCTCGCTCCAGTTGAAAATTATTTCCTTTTGGTGTAGCCGGAGAGAAGGGAAAGTCAGCATTTTCACATATATGCAATATTAACGCAGGCGCTGGGCACGGTGAATTTCATCTTCTCCCCCGTGACATCCCAGAAGACCTTCCTCACGGGTTTGGGGACCTGTATCACCAACAACGTGGCGAATAACGCCGCCCTGGATGCGGCCTCCCAGGCCCGTTACGCCGTCTGTGCCATCGCTCTCAGCGTGAGTGCATTTTCTGCGGTCAGAGTGAAATTTTTTTTAGTTACGAATCTGCATTATTCGTTCGATTGCGTAGTGGCTGCCTTTGAAAATTTTCTTATCAAAAAGGTGATGTAATGATGATTTCTTAGGTGTTTTTCTTCTTTTAATATTAAAGTAAAAAAAAAACTTTCAACAAATAACTAAATGAGAAAGTTAAAAAGAAATCATAACTTTGAATTGCAGCTGCGATTTGATGAGGAAGACGCGGAACGTCTCCAATGATTTTCAACATATGTGCCTGGAAATAAATGCAAGGAAATTTTGCATGCGAAAAAAATCGGCCAATTCATTTCGAGGCACTTTGGAGCGGGAAAAGTGAAGTTCTTTCGGTCTCTTTGCAGTCAGGCGGGGGCTCAAAAATCGCGAACCTCGGAGCGTACTACAGCGGCAGGAACTGCATTTCCGTCGCCAACAACCAAGCCACGGCAGCCACGGCAGCCGCAACCAACTCAACCACGGCAGCCGCAACCGCTTCAACCGCCGCGACCACTACGAAATCTTCAGGCACTGGATGAAGTCGCGTTTCGTTCATGCATTTCGACTTTGTATCGAGTGATGTTTCCGTCCCGACACAAAATTGGCTTCACTATTCCTCCCACTGATTTTGGACCTGTCCCAGACCTGTCCCTGACCTGTCCCTGACCTGTCCTTGACCTGTCCCAGACCTGTCCCTGACCTGTCCCAGACCTGTCCCGGACCTGTCCCGGACCTGTCCCAGACCTGTCCCAGACCTGTCCCAGACCTGTCCCAGACCTGTCCCAGACCTGTCCTTGACCTGTCCCAGACCTGTCCTTTGAACACCATCAGCGGATCGCCTGAGGAAGGAGTTTACTCTCTGATTAGCCCCCTCTCATTTATTTACAACGTTGAAATTTGCCTTCGTTTTTCTTGCCGTGGAAGGTTCCAATCCAATGTTTGAAACATTCTTCGCCTTGCACATTTTCCGTTAATTGCATTTTAGGGGTCGCACTTTGGTGTCACATGACGAAAAATGCTTATGTCTTCGTCTTGATTTTGGCCGGTTTGCCATGACAACAACGGGTATACGTTTCTAAACAAAAATATTTAAAATCGAGGGTGGTCATGACAGACCTACGATCTGGCTCCATCTGAATTTCCCGGCTTTCCCGTCACTTTGAATCAACTCGTGCTAATATCAGTATTGAATCAAAACGGAAATTGCCAAATTTTTAAATGAGAATTTTCCTTAGGGGCATGGGAACTCCCGCTCAGTGTTGCCGAGAGCTCAAATGAATCTACCTAGCAAGCAGGGTTGTTGAATGGAAATAAACATTTGCACACTTCCGAGTCATTCTATTTTATTGCAAATTTTGAGTGGGTTCTACATCCCCTGATACGAAAAACCATTCCTACTCGAAATTGAGGTAAGAATATTTTAATTCAATTTCCTTATCTTTTTAAAGGCGAAAGCTTTCGCCCAGATTTGCAAACGGATCCCACAACATACAAATAACTGAAAACAATGGCTCGATGGCTTTCATTTCAAAAGATTCAATTTTCTAAATAAATTTTCACACAATGTCCTAATGAGTCTTCGTGTCCAAGGAAGACCAGGCTCGCATTTTTTCCAAAAGTAATTAATATTACCCTTGTAAATCCGAATTTAAAATTTCACTGAGCAAATGTAATGATTTTTTTCATGGTAAGATTGAACCGAAACCGAGGGACCGAGGGGTTTTCTCAGTCGCCGTCGACCGACAGCTCGGGCTGTCCTTGATTCCTCTCTCGGGAAAAGGCGACTGCGAAAATTAGACAACCGAGACAGCCAAAGAAACTCGCATTTGATGCTCGGTGTTTCTTTCAGAGAAGTTTCTTCCTATTGTGTCGACGCCTTCGTCGCAGAAATCCATGCAGATTCCTCGCGAAATGTCCCATGTAATATGCGCTTAAGTCAGACGTTGATATTTGCGCGTCGAAGACGGGGGGAGTTAAAAAATTCAACTTTTCTTCATTTATCTTTTATGTCGTCATTTCGAACAGAGAGAAAATTCTGAGTAATGCATGCTGCCGATTTTGAGAAACACGAATCTACTTTCCTACGAGTCGTTTCGTGAAGATCCTTTAGAGTCGTTTTTTGGCGAGTTGGTGCCAAAATCGGCTCATTTTCAGGACGTCCATGACTTCCCGAATTTTTACTCACGTTTGAGGGCGAATGCAAATGGGGATCGGAGTATTTTATCGAAGAGACTCTCCCGAACGGAGAGAGCCAAGAATGACGCTTGTCAGCACATTTTTCAGGATAGAACGTTCGAAACGTATCAGATTGTATATGTATCAAGCTCTTGCGCATTGACCCAGGTAAAGGGAGTGAGGACGCGGGGCGGATCGACCTCCGTCCCCCGCGGCTGCTACGCACGTTCCTTTCTCAAAGCACCAAACGCTGACAAGCGTCGTTTTTATCTCTATTCACGGGCGAGGAAAGGAAGTGTTTTGAAAAGCCACCAAATTTTGGCAAGATCAGATTTCTTTCTTGAAAAACGACTTAAACGAGTTTCACGAGTATGAGAAGAGTACCTCAAAATCGGTTGCACGTATACCACTGAAATGAATTCCTTTCTCGAGCAACGACTGCAAAAACGATTTGACAACCGTGCACAACTATCGAAAAACGTTCCCTGGCTTTTGACTTGCGAATATCTGCGTTCGATTTCAGCCCGGATTATCAGAACCTTCTAGTGACATGCAAACCTGAAAGACTCAATTAAACGGTTCGGATCCTGAGATCCCTTCAAATATTCTAATATTGCCCTCATTTGAGAGCAATATTAGATAATAATCTTTTCCCTGGCTGGCCAGTAATTCAGTGGAAACATGCCGGAATCCCATTTCCTTTTTCAAATTTGAAGGACACACCCAAATGTTGATCTAGCTTAGTCAGCGTTCTTGGGAAATGAATCTGCGGCCGAAAATGGCAGCCAATTCACCATATTTGACAGATAAATTCCTCCGAGCAAAAATCGCATGCTCTTTCACCATTGATTCAAGGAGACATCACTGGCATGCATTTAAAGGACAATGTCTCAGCTGTACGAAAGCGTTGGTTTAACACAATAAAGAGTATTGGGAGTTGTACTTTGGATTGCGTTTTAAATGGAACACATTGTGGATTTCATCCACATATCTAAATGAAGCAGTCTCACTCGGAAGTGCGCCAATCTTTATTTCCAGCCAACAGCCCAGCCAAAAATACTCGCAGATCATCGACGGAAAGTTTTCCGGCCGACGGACGGGACGGGCGTCGCGGAAAGGCCATCTCGGAAATCGGAAGCGAGGCTTAATTTTCGCGTGAAAGCGATCAGGCAAAACAATTAGAAGATATTCACGGCTAATGACTCTGCTCTAATTAAGCTAATTAGGCTAGCAACTACGAACGCCATTTAGCATCTTAAAATTCAAAATGAAAAAAAAATTCTGAAATGAAAAAAGTCTTCTTCCGGAAATTTCAAGCACGGAATTTCAGCTGCGGATCGACCCGGGAATTGCCTAATCGCTTCCGGAAATTCCGGATTTTTCCAGAAAAAAATTTTCCACGCCCGAGCGCCTGTACGTAAATGCGCTTCGAAGGTCATCGAGAGGGAAAGGGGGCGTGCCGATCCCACTCAACGCAGATCCCACACGCTGCACATCCCCGATTATGATTATGGCCCGATCGCCCTTTGTCCCGCCAAGGCCCAAAAACCGGGCCGGACATCCGACGCGACATTGAGTGGCGTTTGCTCGTGCGATCTCGAATTTTTGGGTTCCATGGCTCCGAGAACGGCGTTCGTGTTCGCCCTCCTTCTTCTTTCCTCTCGGGTATTTCTTTTTTTTTATTTATTAGCTCGATTAGCATCGCTTAAGAGGAACAAATTCTTGAATTCCCTCATTCTGATTTTTTTTTAATTCTACAAGGGAATTCTCATCCACTTCGAAATGATTATCTCTCTGAAATGATCAGATAAGCAGCAAAGTCTCTATGAGTAGTGCGAAGAACATGCAAGAAAATTTCCAGGGTGGTCCAAAAAAATATTGCTGCCAACTTGGAAAAAGCAATGAAAGTTCGGAATGTCAGATCGTACTTTAATAATAAATTTAAAATGCGGAATGAAATACAAGCATTAATATGCATTTAAACGAGAACGTAAACATCAATAATATATATATATTTTTTTTTCCCGGCAGGTGGCGGAGAGTCAATTGGTGAGATTGGACAACCTCACGTGCACAAAGGCGACGACTTTTTCAACTTGTCAGACTTGCGTCAGGGTAAGTTCCTTCCATCGAGGAAAAAAAAAAATAGGAACACAAAATGATCGAGATTTCCTCGCTTTCGGAAATCTCTATTTTATTGCGTTAAATTATTTCAATATCGGAATTTAAAAAATTTAAAGAACGTACTATTACGCCCATCGATTCGAAAGCGTTAAAAGAGTCTCAGCTGCACGAAAGCGTTCATTTCACATCCCTCAAAGAAAGGTCTTGGGAGTCATGGCCATTTTAGCAATGGCCATCTGGCGGTGGCTTCAAGAACGAACTCGAGCGAGACCACATGTCGGAGGTCACCGTGCGACCCCTCCTTCTGCTCATCTTGTGACCTCCTACAATAATTAAACATTACATTTACTTGATATGCAAATCATGCTCGTGATATCCGACATCTCGCGTTATTATTTGGAATTATTGGGCATTTTCAGAATCAAAGAAAGATTCGGTACAATTTTTTATTTTATTTGCAAATTTATTTGCAATTTTTAAAACCCTAATGGACCGCTCCAACTCTTGCACATTGATATTTATTTGTATTCATGAAGTTAATTTCATAATTTATAAACTTATTCATTTATTCATTTATTTTCTCCATTTATGTACCTCAACGCTTGGCGACTCAAGTTTAATTTGCTCGTTGAATTCACGCCTGAAATTTCGCACAGGAATGGCTAAATTTGCTTCATCCCCGATTTGGCAGTCGCGAGCGTAAATAAGGGAATAAGAAGGCGTCCGACCGTGATCCGTTCCATCCACAATGCAGGCGCTGGGCACGGTGAACTGGATCTTCTCCTCCGTGACATCCCTGCAGACCTTCCTCACGGGTCTGGGGACCTGCATCACCAACAACGTGGCGAACAACGCCAGCCTGGACGCGACCTCCAAGGCCCGCTACACCGCCTGTGTCACTTCCCTCAGCGTGAGTTTTCCCATCGCTGCTCTCAGTTAAAAAGGGAGGCGGTCTGGCTGCTGCATCGAATCGTGGAGATCGGGAAAGAGCCCAGAATTATATTTTCGATTCGGGCTTCTGGCGATTGTAGATCCCTAGCGGATGGGATTTAAACGATCCGGATTTAGTTTTCCAATTGGTTTTTGCGCCATCATAGCTTGTAGTCTCGGAAATTTGATCCTCTGCTACCATAACGGAGCTGTTGAAGTTGCTGGGATTTAAATTGCTTCAAGATTATTTCTCTGCGAGAACGACGAGCTCCCTCGAAGGACCCCGTGCTGTTCGTGCAAGTTGGCAATGGCTCGGAATGCTAAGAGAAAAGAATTTGTGGTCTCTCAGCTCTTAGGGTCGATGAGAAGGGTAGGTGGGTTGCAATGCGTCTTGACGCCCGTTGTTGAGAGCAGTGCTTTGTTTCGTGCCCAGGCAGTGTCCTGTTTCGTGCCCAGGCAGTGTCCTGTTTCGTGCCCAGGCAGTGTCCTGTTTCGTGCCCAGGCAGTGTCCTGTTTCGTGTCCAGGTAATGCGCTGTTTCGTGCCCAGGCAGTGTCTAGCTTCCTCACTTTCTGATGCGCTTACGGCCAGCCAAAGAATTAAAACGTGGACGGGAGGCGCTGGTCGCGGTGACGCAGGGAACTGCGTCGAATGCACAGGCGCCTTCACCGTTAATGGATTTGCAATGGATTTGCAACGGACCGGAATGGTGCCGGAAAGACGCAAAAGGAAACTCCCTCTTTGTTGAGTTTGAAGGCTCTCGGTTGATTCCTGCGAATGACCGCTGTCGTTTTCGTTCCAGTCAACAGGGAGCAATGGATTCGCGAACTGGGGCATTTACTTCAGAGGTTACGCGTGCATCGCACAGACAAGCGACGACCACGACCGGCTGAACTCCACCACTTTGGAAGGCCACACTTTGGAAGGCCACGCATTTTGAAGCTCTCCGTTCTCACATCGATGCGCCTGTTTCCGCTTTCCATATTTTCTTCATCTTTCTGCAACTCGGCAAAACCAATTGCTAGGTTTGTTCCTGCCTTTTATTTCAGTTCCTGATATCAGTCAAGAAAAAGCTTTTTTTCACGTCCATATTTTAAATTTATTTGTCTGCCGCCCATCGGATCGGTGCGCGGAACGCATGCATCGAAAGTAATGGTACATCCCACCGCCAACGACCTTTTCGACCGGGAAATGGCGGACGAGGTAGTGGGTCATTGGAAATGGGGACGAGGGGGAGTATGGGCAGGAGAGTGGGGGGGGACGGTACAGTGAGGGGCGGGGTTGCGGGTGCGATGGCGTGTTGGGGGGGGGGGGGGCGTTCTGTTCACAGGACGCTGCATTTTCGTAAGTCTGTCACTTGCGAGCGATGGACATCGTCCTAATCTTAATTTTACCTTGGCGATTTGGAACATCGACCTCTCCTTAACCCTGGGAAATAAAACTCTTACCCCTTAACCTCCAGGAGAAGGTACTCCCTACCCCCCTTTACCCCAGAGAAGAAGGAATCGCATTCCACTACGACTGAACGATTATTTGATTGCCTACTAGTTTCGTCATTGAAAGGTGCGGTGAATCCCTTGGTGTGATTCTAGCTGTGAATCTAGAAGAGCACGCTGCCAACTCTCGAAAATCCACCAACTACACCTGATAGCACTGTTGGACGGACCGTCTCGGAAATTGTGTTTCGAACATCTTCATTCAGTTAATCGATTCTTGACATCCAACAGGAGATACGCAGTATATTCAAGAAGATGCGCAGTGCATTCGAGAGGTTTCTAAGATTCATCTCCATGTGTGCCGCTCTTCGCGTCGACTCAAAAATGTGCTAAAGGGACATCTCGCACGGAATCTTTTTCTTAGTCATGGTAAATAATTCAAGCTAATCTTAGTCGTAATCTATTTCTTTTCTTTCCTAGTGACAATTCACATCATGCGATGCAATTAGCACGTGGCGTAGCGCACGAAGTGCGACCCAAAAGCCGAGTTTGAATCGGAAATAAATTTTCTTCGCATGTAGAAGTCATGAATTCGCACGGAATGATGCACGGGTCGAGGTGCCTCGGTAACGACTCCATCCTTTTTTTTTTAAGGTCCTTCACCTTCNGTCATGAATTCGCACGGAATGATGCACGGGTCGAGGTGCCTCGGTAACGACTCCATCCTTTTTTTTTTTAAGGTCCTTCACCTTCGCTGATATCTTATTATCCATAAAGAAAATATGAATCGCGTTTTGGAGAATCCCGAACCACCGATCGCGTAAAGAAGGAAAGCCCAGAAGCCCCGCTTCGAATCTCAAAACACAGCAATGACAATTTCGTTCTTAAAATTCGAAGGAAACGAGAAAGCGAAAAGGGCATCTCGCATCCCTGCGTCGATTCGGTGGCGCGAGCGAGGTGACATCCCCAAATATTTGGCACAGAGCCAGGACGAATGGGTTTCAAAGAGGACAGACGATAAATTAAAAACTTGCTAGATTCCGACGCCGTAGTTCCTGTGAAAGAGTGAGAAAGAGACGCTCACGCGAAGAGACGTGGTCGCACCGCTTGCAGCCGTGAGTCTGACGCAATGTCTCCGTCTGGTCCTTGCATCATCTCCTACCTTGTAACTCGCTCGCACGCCTGCTCGGCGTGCGAGACGAGAACCGAGATCGCGCGAAGTAGCATCGGTCGAGACTGCTTGCGGCGGGAAGAGAGGAAGGCGTGAGAAAAAGAAACGATCGGGGCACCAAGGAGGTCGAGGCGGCGAGGCGTCCGTTTTCCACTTCTGTCCTCCTGCGGCACGTTCTAAAGCGATCAAGGCTTTGTCGGGGCTCAAGGATTTAAGAGGTTCGGCGCATGCGCGTACATGCGACCACGCGAGACACAACGCGAACATTTTTTTTCCAGACGCGGTGAAGATGAATTAATTATGCAATACGAACTGCATCCGTCCCGAACGATACGTGCAAGGTTAAAGATATGACCCCCGATGAGGAGACGTTCCCCCAAAATCCATCGAATGACGAGGGCGAGAAATTCTTCTCGCCCTGGCCTTTCGCGCTCGACCCAATTTTGCAGTTTTTTTCCTGGTTCGGACGGTCGCGAATGCGATCGTGCTCTTTTACAGTTGTGTCGACAAAACTATTTGCTTCGCAGACCGAGGACCGAAAACGAAGGAAAAATACGCTTCCACGCTTCTTTTTTTCGCGTGAATGTGTAGAAGCGTTCCTAACTCGTTCGGGGTCATGTCATGTTAATTGAGGTTTTCCTCAGGCATGCCGAAAAGCATTCTATAAATGGGACATCACTTTCGAGCATCTAGGAAGTATTTCAAGACGGGTGAAGAGCAAATATGGAAGAATTTATTCATGGGTTAATTGAATATGTACGTGAGAACCATTGGGGCACATCATGTCCTGTGGACCAGAAAAAGGTCAACACCGACTGGGAGAACTCCAACGAAAAGTCGATCGATCGCCATCAAAGAATCCATTCATTTTTGAAGATTCCTCGAAGCGAAGCGGGCGATGAAACCCAAGAAGAGCCAGAGAAGAGAGGGAACATGTTTCCATTTGCAACTCCCCTCACGGAATATGCAGAACCTGCCATATACCTAGGTAGATGCCATCCAGACACCTTCCTCAACGTTACGATCGGAAATGAAAGGATGTCCACGCTTTTGATGCGAAAGAGAGAAGAAGAATGGTCAGTGTGACCCTGCTCGCATCGTGGGAGCATGCAGACTCCGCATCCCTCTTTCCCCTTCCTTCCTTATTGGAATCGCAAACATTCTCTGTCGACAGCTGCCTGCTCGGTGAATGAGCCGTGCGCGCGTCGAGTCTCGTGGGCCGGAAACCACGCCACGCACCCACGTCACACTAATGTAATCTCTCGAAATCTACCGTAACCATTTCTGTCGTCAAGCTTGCGTGAGATCTCGAAACGAAGCCGCATACCTACGAAGACTCTATTTAAACTCGTGGTGAGATCCGAGATGCTGAGTTCGGTCTGTTTTACTGTGAAGAACGAGGATGGGTCGAGAGTCAACTGACTCTAATCGAGAACATTTTACTCATTTGTGGAGCTTCCATTTCAATTGTTGATAAAATTTTAGTGTGAGCGTTCATATGATACTGTGAGATACTTTAAAGTCTCTCGTAATGCTTAATTAGAACACTATACAGTACTTGAGTTTACCAGAGTATTCGTTCATTTCATCGTCACCCCCACCCGCTAACTCAGCCTAGAGGCGATAAACAACGTCGTATGCGGCTATTTTATTCATTAGATCTTTGTTTGCATGGATACGAGAAAAATTCATTTTACTCTCCAAAAGATGTGCCCCCAGTTAGAGTAACATTTAATTTGTACCTTCTTTATTCAGCATATCAACAGCTAGTGGGGCACCGAGTTTTAGATTAAACATCTTCCCTTCTCGTCGGTCAAGATGCTTCAATAGCATTCGTACCAGTTACTATTTTGTTTAATAATCTTGAAATCTTGTCTCATTTCTTTGGATGAAATCACGTTTGTTTATTGCAGATCTCCCATCCCGATTGTCTGCAATAGATGTGTCTGGCGTGTGGAGAGTTGATCGTCGGTGGCAGCAACGGTCCTTGTTGGCAGATTCTCAAGTGTCGTGGAATCGGGATAAAAGCTGAAGAGACCTCTGTTTGAATTCTGTGAGAGAGTTTTGGTAGCATCGTTCGACGACATAGTTCAAGCTGGCCAAACCACGAGACCACGGAAAAGTAACGCTAAAACCAGACACCGGTTTTCTTTTTGACCTCGTCGAATACATCGATGACACCGAAGTGCGCACGGAATCGACGGGTCCCTGCGGCCGCAAAATTGACATAGTCAAGGAAGGGGGATTCCACAAGAAGAACGGCGAAAGAGTTTCGGAAGTAGCCGTCGGCGCCAAGGCGACCGTAGGAAGAGCTGCCGTGAGGTGGAATCTCTTTGCAGCCGACGCCGAAGGTCCACACGCCGGCGTGAAAGCTTACGGCAGACACATCCCCCAGACACCGATCGCAGAAGTGGGAGCGATCGCCGAAGCGAGTCTCGGGAAAGCTGGAGTCACTGCAGGCCCAGTTCGCGCTGAAGTCAATTTGAATGTGGGTATGGGTGCAAAAATCAGCCCTTTGGGGATGGAGGCGAAGTTCCTTGGATTCGGATATGAAATTGGCACTAGAACGGGCATCAATACGCCACTTGGGTCTTTTGGAATAAGATTTTGAGTTGATATGTTTTTGTCAGTTGCATTCCCTTAACACCCAAAAGAAGCAAATAGCTTCAAGTACCAACTTAGTTGTGTCATTGTTCAAACAGTTTCACCTTGTCAGATAGAAGCAAACATCGAGCTATTTTTTAAATGATGGTTGACATCATCAGGGAAAAGCAAGAAAAGCGTCGAGCAACGAAGTGAGAATAAATTGACCAGCTGGAGGCTTTGGCTTCCGAAGATCGCAGTTCTGATCAGCTGCAGCTAACACAAGGTCCGAGTCCACGGAGTCCAAGTTCCGCGCAGGAGCAGACGACGCTAGCGCTACCTATCGGCCGTGAACTGGGAACCCTCGAGTTCGGGAAACAATTCCACGAGCTCCCGTACTCGACAATAGGCTGCCTTGTTTCTCTAGAAGAACACTAAAGCTCCAAGGTGTGGAGACAAATCGGAAATGCATGGCAGTAATACTTCCCTTCGAAGCTGGTGATCCACTTATGAAAATTCGCATAAATGTTAGACTATAATTAACACAAAATTTACATATCTTTTTAATGAACGTGCTACTTGTGATGTAAACAGGAATATCAATTTTATGTAAAATTCTCGTCAGTTTCATATCACTGTTTGCGTATCACAGAGGTGACATTTCTGCAAACACGTCGACAATATCTTGAAGGTTTGCGTAAAATAGATATAAATGGACAAAATATTTGCATTAATTTGATATAATATTGACACTCATCATGTTGGATGGGCCACCTCATGCCTTGCTGTCCGAACATTTTGTTAGATGCTGCTCTTTGTAGAGGAGTAGAATGATTTTCAGGATTTCCCTCCATGCCTCTTCACGTTGAATACGCGTGATTGAATATGATGAACGGAATGCTGGGCAATAATACTCGCGGCTGGGCTCGGCTCGGGGAGACGGCGCGAGAGAAAAATAAATCTTAGAAGGAGGAGAAAGTATCCTCCCCTCTTCATAGCAAAGGAGTAAATATTTAAGAAAAGAAGGCTCTCGCGCCGGCGTGGAAGCTAATGGGAAACGCATCTCCAAAAAACCGATTGCAGAGCATGGAGCAATCGCAGAAGCGAGTCTCGGGAAGGCCGGAGTCTCATTGGGCATAGTCCACGCCGAAGTCAACTTGAATGTGAGAATCGACACCATGAAGATAGCAGCGAGAGTCCTTGGAATCGGATTTCCAATCGGCCCTGACATGGCCATCGAGACGCCATTTCATTTGGGACTTTTCGAATAGGAATCCGAGTGGAAATGGGTTTCTTAGTTATATTTCCTCGATAACCTGCGGAAATATATAGCATGAAGAACCGATTTAGTTGTGTCACCGTTATAGTAACAGATTGTCAGTACAAACGTTTCCTATTTCCCTGAAGGTCGAAATCTCGGGAAAAGCAAGAAAATCATCTAGCAATAGAGCGAGGATAAATCGACCAGCTGGAGGCTTTGCATGCCGAAGATTGCTAGATCTGATCAGCTGCAGCTAATACGATACTACAAGTATGCTTGCCTTCTTATCATATTTCCCCCTTCCTTTCCTCTTGAAATCCCGGACAGGAGTCGGGATGTCATGGATCGTTCCGTCGACCTGCTGCCCGATCGGTCGACGAGGCGTGCTCGCGTCGACTCCTGCGGCTCGGAAACCATGCCGCAGGCCCACGTCACGTCATTCGATTCCAAATCCGAACAACTACAGATGGATCGAGATTCAACTTCTCTCAGGAACTAACGTATAGGAAGGAACTCCTCCAGAGATTTGAATCACTTGCAGATATTTTTCTCGTGTCCTCGTCTGTCATCTTGCGACTCGACCCGCGCCTTCACCGACGAGAATTCCAATCGTAACCTAAGGTGATTTTCTCCTCGAGCAGAACTTTTCCCCGGATGGGACATTTTTTCCCCGCACACCTCGAAGGAATGAACCTGTGACAACTTTTGGAAGTCTCATTCGGCGCTCAAAAAGGGATGGAAGCGATGGGACCATTTGAGAAACCTCCTCGAAATCTGAATTTGCCGGATGCAGTGGAATGCCGATCTTGAATAACAGGAAGACGAGCTTCCGCCGAGCAGAGAACAGTTTTCCGGGATCGGCTTAGACGAGCGCGAAATCGAGAGGAACCTTTCCTGGCGGGGGCCAGTCGACCCTCGTTCCAAGTGAGCTTCGACTGCATTGCATTCTGAATGCATCGCTTCAAGTGTAGGGGGCTCCGACGTCATTTAACGTTAATGATCATCGCGAAGAGATCGCCAGCGTGTTCGAGGTTTATAATGACTCCGTTGGCTCTTTAAATATTCGATTACTTTGTTGTGACAACCAGCTTGGAAAGAGGAAATAAGGAGAACCAGAAAATGGATATGGGATAAAAATCAAAATTATGTTCCCTTAAATGCTTATTAGGCAATAGATACTCGACGAGCAATACCTGAATATAAACCAGAGTGGTATGGGTGGGGTGACTGACGGCATACGATCTCCAGCATTAACGTCAAGGGTCCACTTAATATCACACGTCTTCTATCGGGCTTCTCCTCGCTATCCTCCAATTCAGCTCCTGGTGGGACTCGGTCACTTGGCACACCCCGACCGACCGCGATCCTTTCATTCCGTTATGCCGGACATGCGCATTATCTTTTACGGTGATTTCATCATCTTTATAAAAGTACCTCCTAGAAAAGCTCCACCTGGGCCAAAATCACTCGCTTGCTCAGGCAGCACACGTAGGGGTCCAACGGCTCCTCGCTACGTCGGGGCCTTTGGAGACCTAACCCTTCGTCCCGTGTCGAGGTAACATCGACGATCATCACGTCTGGCCGACGTCGGAAAACCACATCGAGGGAATATTCAGAACGCACGTATAGTATGACTTTAACCCGTATGAGGCCCGAATTTTAAAATTAAAAGGACCCGAGAGAAAATTTACCTCGCTTATTCGTCCAGAACAAAACGATATGGCCCAGAAATATGTACAAGGAAAAAAATTCCTCGAGACTCAGAAGTCCCGCCGGGGTTCAACGTCGTGCATTCGTGAACGGCCCAAAGAAAACAACGCGAAAAAAGGCAGGAATCCAAGTCCCGGAAGGAAAAAGGTAAAATGACCGCGATGAACTTCGCCGGGAGTAAGCTGCAATGCATGTGAAATGTGTCAGCCTGACGCATTCCTCTCCGTAACGATCGGGAACGAAATGATGGCTGAAGGATGTCCATGTTTGGAGGTGAAAGCGAGAACACGAATGGATGAGGTGCATCTTACCCAACTCGCATCGCGATAACATGCCTGCCTTGCTTTCGTCTTTCCCCTTGGAAATGCGAAGATTGGAATGCCTGAATGCCTGCTCGCGAGACGAGAGTGCGCGCGTGGAGTCTTACGGTCTGGAACCGTGCCACGATCTCGCGTCACACTAACGTACTCTCTCGAAATCTATCGTAACCCTTTCTGTCGTCAATCTTGCGTGAGATCTCGAAGAGCGAGAGCGGAAGGAATGATGAACCTTAGTTCATCATCCGACTCTCATCGAGACCATTTTATCCTCTGAGGTGCTTCCATTTCAATTGTTGCCGGTGTTGGGGAGTGAGCGTTCACATTTTAAGGAACTCTTGAGTTTCTCGTGACTCTATTAGAATCCCGTGCTAGGTAAGGAGAGTCCGTCATTTAGGCTCGTCCTGGAGTCTCATCGTCACCCTCCCGCCACCATGAACCCAACCCAGGGCGATAAACGACGTCGTATGCGTCTATTTTAATCATCAGGACATCGTGTGGATGAATATGGGGAAAATGCCCCCTACCCCCCCTCCTCCGATATGTACTTTCAGTGGAGCTAACCTAAATAGTGTATATCTTATTCAGCATAGAAACCGCTTTAGCCCAGAGTTTTAGATGAAACATCTGCCCTTCTCGCCGGTCGGAATATATCAATAGCATCTCTACTAGTCAAATCTATTAAAGTCATGTTAAATCTTGACTCGTGTCTGTGAATGAAATGACGTTTGTTTATGGCAGGTCTCCCGTCCCAATTTCTTTGCAATAGATGTGTCTGGTGTGTGGGGATGGAATCTTCGGTTGAAGGAAGGGTCCTTGTTCTCGGATTCTGAGGTGTTGCGGATTCGGGAATAAATATACCGGATACATAAATACCGGAAGGACCTCTTCGTTTGAATTCAATCAGAGAATTCCGGTGAGGATCGTTCCGACGACATCGTTCAAGGCGGCGATGGCACGAAACCGAGTAACAATAAAACCAGATACTGGTTTCCTTTATGATGCTGTGGAGTATATCGAAGACGTGGAAGTGCGCACGGAATCGGTAGGTCCCGGCAGCTATGACTATATCATCGACAAGGAAGGGGGATTCCGCAAGAAGAACGGGAAGAGGGTTTCGGAAGTGGCCGTCGGCGCCAAGTCGACCACGGGAAGAGCTGCCGTGAGGTGGAATCTCTTTTCAGCGGAAGCAGAAGGTCCTCATGCCGGCGTGGGAGCTTACGGCAGTCACCTTCCCGAGACACCGATCGTAGAAGTGGGAGCGATCTCGGAAGCGAGTCTCGGAAAGGCTGGAGTCTGTGCAGGAGAAGTCTTCGCGTTGAAGTCAACTTGAACGTGAACACGGGTGCAAAGATCGGCACCACGGGGATCGAGGCGAAATTCCTTGGATTCGGATTCGCTATCAGCGCTAACACGGCCATCGATACGCCACTCGGGTCTTTTGGAATAAGATTTTGAGGTGAAATGTGTTCGTCAGTGGCATTTCTTCCATCTCGGTTCTCAAAATATATATGCACACGAATTGCACCCTGTCGACTGATATGCCTATTAGAGACCTGCGACATTACTTACCTTAAAATCATTTTAACGTAGTGCGGAAATTTCATAAGTTTTTCAGCTTGGAAGTCTATTCTACCAACAATACGAATTGCACCACCGATACAAGAGACCGAATACAAACACCATATGATATTGGACTAGAAAAACGTCGGAAACGATGACACTAGGATTAATTCTCGACGTACGAGCTACGAACAGGGATCGGAGAGGAGATGGTCGGGTGAAGTGGCGCTGCACTCCCACGCGCTTGCGTGTGAATCTCTTGAGACAGTTAATGCTTTGCCCCTAAGGCATATGAAGAAAGGCCCCCTTCCTGCATATGATGAAGTGTAAGACGGATTTTGACACGTGTCTAAAGATGCGCAACCACTCAAATCACCCCTCTCCTCTCGACTTACAGGGTGGGCCAAAAGTCCCTTTACATTACATATTATTTCATGCACAGTTGATGTGATGAATTAAAAAATGTGACCTGATGTGAAATCAGGCGCAGAATTCATTTGCGCTTAGAACATGATGGGGCACACGGATCCACCGGACAAATATTTTTTGTATAATCTATTGTATGATATTTTACTAGTATAATTAAAAAATTGCATAATATGGAGCCCATGAATTGGCTCCATCCGATCGGTGCACAAGGTTAAGAGTTATTGGTTAAAGAATGAGTTATGGAATTATTGAGCTGCGGTCCTGCCATCTGACATTTACACGAACATACATAGTTTCCAACAGAGAGTAGATATGGCGAACGAGTCGTCGTCATTGTGAGCCATACCCTTTGAATGCTTTAATTACTCGAGTAATTTCCGCTTGAGCTTCGTGGGGATAATCATAAAAATGTGCTCTCCTCCTCGTGGAGGTGATTTTCCACCAAAAACTTTGTCAATCGTATTTCCTCCCTTAACAGATCCTTCGGCCTATTAAGTCCGTGATACCGTGATGTAGGCGCCAATAACGTGCTCGTACACGGTTGCGAAATATTATGCTTCGGTTTGGAATAGATATCAGATATATTGAGGCCCAAGCGCTAAATGTCATTCTAAGATTCGTGGTGGCAAGCGAGGAGAAACTAGAAGAGAGAGCTGGCTTTTCAAGCCCTGGAGCAGAGGCATCTGGCAGAATCCCGACATTCGAAGAGAATGGGATCGGAACGGGATGACCCTCGCACTTGGTACCAAGGTGGAGGAGTGATGTCGAGAATCGAGGCACAACTGACTCTACCTCGAGCAGTAACAAGCCTCGAGTCACATGGGGTAACTGTGCAGAAAACAGAGATCCATACCGGTGCCAAAAGGCATCAGGCCGGTCGGTCGTTCTTGCCCTCTCGAAAGTAAGATCTTTGGACTCGTTAATCGGGACGCGAATCACATACGAGCGATTAACCTCGGCAGAAAGTCAAATCAATCAGAGAAAGACCGATGATGCTATAGAAATGCGAATATCGCCTGCAGATTCTGTAGTTGAGAAGAAATTTCAACGCTCACTGAATGTTTACGGATATTTCTGGGGTATTTTTGGCATCGAGGAGAGATGAGGCGTTAGCTTGTGTGGGCATGAGCAAGAGTAACCATATATTACGAGGATGGATCGAGTCATTCGAGGACTTTTTCTTAATTGCCTTCAATCATTGAGAAAATCGGAATCATGCATATGGATTGATAGTGGGGATCTCAAGAAACAAAGTTCTGCGATGAACTTTGTTGTCGACAACTTGCGTCGCCTGATAAGTGAAGTGACGGAGAAGTAATTTGACTTGGTTCTTGAACAGAGAATCATGAGCAATTTTTGGTTAAGGAAAGTATAAATACCAAGCGAATTCGAGACAAGTTCGGCGAAGACTCCAAACACTCGAAATATCGGCTGTGTTTAAGTGGTATTCTTATTTTAAAGCTGGGTGCAAAAGGGTGCTGTAAGATCTTAGGCAGAGCAAAATCATGGCTTCAGTATTCTGGGACGATTCCGTGGTTATTCGTGTGTGTTTTTTTTGTACACAAAGGCTCTTCCATTAGCATTGCCTACTACTGCAAGGTCCTGCATGCTGCACTTGCAGCCATTCGCAAAGAAAGTGCTCTTTCTGCAAGAGAACGCTCGACAAAATACAGGAAATGAAATCTCGGGAAAACTGGCCAGTCTCGGCTGGGAGTCTGTCGCACACCCACCCTAAAACTTCCATTTGGTTCCGAGAGATTTCCATATGTTTGGGCCCCCGAAGGAACACCTGGGAAGATAGAGATTTGAATCCGGCAGAGCTGTGAAAGAGCGCGTCCTAAAATGATTTAAACAGGGAGACACGTCTTTATATAATGCTATAGGCATGAGTGCACCGTTGAGAAATATGCTGCGATGTAGAGGGCGATTACGTGCAGATATAGCTAAAGTTTTTAAGTTGATGCATTGCAACTGAATGCTCCGCAAATAAAGTCCACGAATGATTTGAATCGCACTCGGATACAATTTGAAATGATATACATCTTTAATTTCGGTTTGTCCAGACTTTGCATCCGGTTTTGAAGCGTGGAATGACACGCCCTTCTTATTGACAGTTATTGCGAATATAAATAGAGCAGAATAGCACTTCACAGCACAGACAGGCTTTTAAAAAGCATGGAGTACCCAGGGCGTGTTATTTATTTTAGGGACATTTTCAAGGTCGGCATATTTACTCGTTCACGCGTTCTCCTCCGCCGCTTTATATAAGATAGCTTTATGAAATGCCGCTCACCACTCAAAATGATGATTTTAAGGCGAGATAACAGTGTCAATAAGGTGGAGTCTTTCCATTCCAGACGATGAGATGTCTCTCCCGGAAACCTCAACGATTTTCATGCATGTAACGGGAAATCTTAATCATTTATGGGTGATCTGGAACTTCCATGGATCATGGAACTTGCAAGTAGTATGACGCAGACGCATGCAAACCATTGGGTTAACGATCTCTCAATAAGAACAGCGTAACCTCGAGGTATTAATGTATTATTATTATGTAAGGCAGGGGTGGGCAAAATACGGCCCGCAGGTCGAATCACTAGATATGACTAGGAAAAGGAAAAAATTCGACTAGTCTTTTCTAGAATGGCGCTTTCTTGGGGTTCAGGTTATTAATTATGAAGATTTCATGCTTCCCAGGATAGTCTGGCCCAAATGTCGAGCGTGTCAACTCTGGGATTTCTGACTATGTCAGATTAGGAATCTTTTTCTTTTCCGAAGTGAGATTTTTTTTAATTCGAGCCATTTGGATGGATTTTGTCACAGACAGTCCTACAATAATAAATCAGTTGAAAATATCTCCCTTTGAAACTTCTGCTCCCAGGGCATTTACTTCCAAAGTTTGAATTTTTCTGCAGCATCCCAATAGGTAGTTATGTAGCAAGTTTCATCTTTCCACACTAGTTCAATACGCCAGGACAAGAAAAAATACTTGAAAACGTCGACCGCAAAAAATATCCCCCAGGGTATGGATATAAAATTTTGCATTTTTCCTGAATTCATCGTCTTGGTAGGCACGTCCATGCCAAGTTTCAGCTTTCCATGTCTCTCCGTTTTACTCGAGCAAAAACAATGTTCTGGAGGGGGAATGAGTAACGGGACATGGAAGGCAAAAGAAGCCAAGGAATGGCCTGGAATTGAACCCGGACATCCTGATTACAGGTGAGATATGCTATCACTACACCACCGAACCCGGGACATCCAGTTGAACCTCTCAATGCCATCCTCGTCCGTCACAATATATATTTTAAAAAAACTTTCCCCAAATAAATTTGTACCCCCAGGGTATGTATCTCCGAAGTCAGATACTGCCTCGTAAAAGGTACATGTGTACCAAATTTCAGATTTCTAATCTTTCTAGAACACGATTAGAATTAACGTCAGTCAGTCACGATCGTCTATATATATTAGATGAGCATAGATATGATGAAACGTGCGCACGTCTGCACAGCACTTGCAAACCCTGCTGTCTTCCTCACGGAGGAAGGACACGGACGAGAGGAACATGATGCATGACGGCACAGCCGTCGATGGCACGAGAGGAACATGATCATAGTCATTTTTCATCATTATTGAGGTATTTTTCATTTTAATTCCTTGATTCAACTTATAGCTGTAGGCATTGCAGTGTAATATCACGTTTTCTTGATTTGTTCATTTCCACTGCACACAATTTCAGAGTGGATAAACAGATACAGATACAGCAGATAAGTTGCACGAAAAATTAATCTTAGCTCGTCCGAAAAAGTTTCTTACTCTAACACATACAAGACGAATGCATAGCTTTGAAGTTCTGCTTCAATAAAATGCACGTTTTCACAGGAAATCAGTCACGCGATCGCAGCAGGTCCAACGGGGGAAAATGGTAAGTCAAACTCAGTCTCACAGTAACTTAGACAGTTGTTCGCAAAGAAATATATATTGATTTCTCTTGGGGTGTTCGAAATGACGGCTCCGGTGCTTTTGGGTAGAACTTGTTACATCTCCGTTGATTTTGCAACCCGGGTCTACTGCCGTACGACTCATCCAGTCCCAGAAAGGGTCAGACGGTGTGGACCCATAATGGGCTGACATTTCTTATGACCTGTGAAAGCCCAGCAGGAGACCGAACAGAGTCGTAAGAAGG
Source organism: Darwinula stevensoni (assembly GCA_905338385.1). Taxonomy (NCBI): domain Eukaryota; kingdom Metazoa; phylum Arthropoda; class Ostracoda; order Podocopida; family Darwinulidae; genus Darwinula; species Darwinula stevensoni. The sequence goes on along the minus strand of CAJPEV010002155.1, from coordinate 23,320 downwards.
GCCACAGCGGCAGACTTGGAAGCTTGGCGTAAGACAGTCTACGAGAAAGTGGTTCAGGGCTTCGTTATGACAAACGAGCTATTTGGGCTTCTTTGCGGATTAAAAGTGGTACTTTCTGGGCTCGGACGTGCCGTATCGGGATGTTCAATACTTAGATATAGGAAAAGTCGAAAAAGAACAGGCCCTTGACAAACGAGCGGAGTAAGTTGCGCTTTAAAACAGCTAGCGGTGAAAATGACCGTTCCGGAACTTCTCGTGTCACAGGAACCGACGATGCCGAGCGGGATACGTTCATTTTACAGATTGACAGCAGTATAAGAACGAAAAAAAAATCAACCTAAGTTGCTAGAACCCCTGGCACGGCTCAAGTCGCGACGAGATTTCTTAACTTGTAGGGTGGTGTGTGCGTGGAACGGATAAAGTGAGCACGTAGTGGCTACCCCTTCTGTGACTTGCTTCAAGAGGAGGATGGTTCACTTAATGAACAAATAAAGGTATTAATGTAAATTTTAAGGAACTAGGCATTAGGAGGGCTAGACAGTAAGAGACTAGGATATGCTAAAAAAAAAAAGACTTGAAAACCAATAATAAAAAAATCTAGCTTGAAGAGGAGTGGGCCTCTCCCATATTAACAGTACTGGAACGCTCGACCTCGACGCGGGATATCCCTACGGGCGTGATCGCATATCGATGTCACTTCCCAAAGCTTCATAAATTGATCAGAATCTCAGAGCAATAAAAAAAGATTGAAATATGAAATGAAAGGGGTCTAGAACGATTGGTCCTTTCCCTCAAGACATCCTACATATTGACATCGAAAAATGTAGTGCGCACTGAAATGACATTTATTCTGTTATTAAGGAATTTCTTTTCAACGCCGCTTTCGCTTCCTTCCATTAATCTTCAAGGGATAAACGAAGGTAGTACGGAAAGCATCCTAGGTTCTATTGAAGTTTTAATAAAAGCAAGACAAAAATATTATTTTTAGTTTCTATTGGATTGGCCGGAAAGTTATTGCAGTTTCAAACAATATTTGAAAAAATAATTTTATTCCGTAACTATACAATATCAGTCAACAACGTAAGCATGATTGTGTTCCACTAGGGTAAAGGCACCAGTTTGTGGACGGGTTAAGCAAATTTTCCTCTCGAAAATTGCATTACGGTCGTTTGGGTGACCGAGAAACCGCTTGATTGGTTTCAATGGGAGGCCACTCATCACAGTTTGATGTCCATACCCTAAAATAAAATATAATTTTCCAACGATAGCTGTTTAATTGAATACGTGCTGATTTTCACGTGGTTCCTATTTGTGGACATCCACGGACCTATTATGTGGTCACCAGTTTTTGTCAGAAATTATTAACGTGCGTGGACCGAAAAGAAAAATATGAGCATGTGATACAAGGTATGTGCCGCAGTTTTATTCATCCTCAATGAGGTTCTCTTAAGAAATATTATTGGAAAAATTAAGTAATTCACTGGTGCTAAATCTAAAACTATGCGAAAATGTCCAAGTTCACTCATGCTGATGGGTATGCAAAATTTATTTGGTTGCTGTCAGGCACGTGCAAAATATGCAGCATTTGAGGAAATACATTTTCTACTTGAATTTTGTATAATGGCAAAAAACGCAAAACTGTCCACAAATAGGTGCCCGTCCACAAACTGGTGCCTCTACTCTATATGTCTCCACCTTCCAGCCAGGGAATGGACTCCGCCATGGTAGGACGATGAGGGCTGAGACTCTAAGAATTGTCGCAAGTAGCTTTCGAAGTCTTTCTGGCCGTCCAACTTTTTCACTTTGAGGCGGTTCTGCAGTAGTCCGACGGAGGAAGGTCTGGGGAGTACGGTGGGTGTGGCAGAATCTCCCATCCGAGGGCGAGGAGTTTCAACCGGGTCATCTTTGCGGTATGCGGTCGGGCATCGTCGTGGAGGAACAGCACTTTGTCACGTCCTGGCCGAGCCGTTCAGAGTTTCTAGCTCGATCTCTCCAGTCGGTCCAGTAGCAGGCCGCCGTGATGGTGGTGTCGGGAGGAAGCAACTCGAACATCACACCTTTCACGTACCTCCATACGGAGAGCATCATTTTGCGGGGTTGCAGGTCACCTTTCGGCTCCGGCTGCGGCTCATCATCGGCGTCGACCCACTGACGCTTGCGGGCATGGTTCGCGTAGTCATCCACTTCTTACTCTCCGTGACGACGTCGTCGAGCCAGTCGAAGAGCCGTCGGCGGGAGAGGAGAAATGCACAGGTGTCGGAACGACGGTCGAGGTCCTTCCGTGTCGAGGACTGGGGTATCCAACTCCCGAGCTTCGAGACCTTCCCGATCGTGGTCAGGCGGTGTTCGATCGTGGAGTGGGAGCACCCAAGGACGGCGGCCATGTCGCGAGTGGTCATGCGTTACATCTCTCTGCGTCTCATCATCCGACTCCGACGTGCGTCCCGACCTCGACTTGTCTTCGACACTATAGTTTCCGGACCTGAAGCAACCGAACCGATCGAAGCACGTCTTCTCGCTGATGACTCCTTCCCCAAACGCCTGGCACAGACGGCGATGGGCGTCGGCTGCCTTCTCTCCTAGACGGAACTCAGAGGAGGCAGGTGCGGAGCTGTTCACGGTTGAGGTCGAAATTATGGCTCATACTTGGCAGTAAAGGATCGAAGAAGGGAGACTATTTATAGGTGAAGCGGAAAATTCTAGAAAATTCGTGAGGCTCCCTATTGAGAAAAGGCGAAAACTGCAAGAACTTTCCGGCCAACCCAATACTTGCCTCTACTTCCGATGGAATATTATAATTTACTTTTGATGGCTTATTGTGTCTCTCTCCACCTAGTCTGGTAAGCGTCCTTCATTTACTCACCACGCCTGTCAATCGTCTTAGCTCTGAAAGGAGGGAAAAAATTCCTACATCTGGACGTGCATCGACATCGAATAATATCAACTTCATTGGACAAGCAACTTTCGTCATCGCACTGTACATGCTACAATTGGGGTTGCATTTTTTATCCTCACCCCCGACATCGTCTCAGAAAGTTAAAATGACTCATTCCTGGACACTAGAAGATAAGAGTTCAGTAAACAACATACATTGGAGTCAAGGCGAATCGAGGTGATGGAGAGGGTGAAGGAAAAAGGTAGGCACTTTTCTTACTTGTAAAAAAAAAATAGAAAAGAAAAAGCACGCTGACTCCAATTTTATTCCTTCTAATTTTCCTCATTTTTTCCTCGGTAAGGTGGGAAAAATAGAACATTGGAGTAATTGTATTTCTTCTCACTGTATAAGGGTAGGGAAACTGGCGCTGGCATTTGGTGTTTTTTTTCATATGAGTGCACAGTTCAATCTCACGTGCCTGGAAAGAAGAGGGCAATCGGGAAGTGTCAAGTGGTGCGTATCAGGCGAGAGCGTGTTATTTGCTTGGAACGTCTCAGTCCGTATAAATAAAGATCGTACTTCTTTCCCCGTTCACTTGGGATCTCAAGCCCTAGCTAGACGGTATAGGAGAAGCAAGGAAAAGGTCAATGTGCCATTCCAAATTTTGAGTCATCGTGAAAATTCTTTCATCTGGAGGATTGAGGGAATCCTGGATATCTCTTCATCCTCTTCTCTCTACTGAAGTTTGAAGTAAGCTCTCTCATCATCATTCCACCTTTGAATTATCGCATTTTGGGAAATATACAGATCCTAACAAAAGTCTGTGACAACTCTATTTCGGATATCATTTTCTGCCTACACTATGAATTCTACAACTTTAAAGTCATGGAGACATGATGCAAATGTCGGTCACAGAAATCCGTATGATTGTTCGATCAAAGTGGAATTTTAGGGTACACACCCTACAATCAGTCATTTCCCATGAATAGAGTCACTCCATGGAATTCCATGGAGTGGCAAGTGGTCTTTCAAGTTGGTAATTTGGCACTACAGACGCATCAAAATATTCACATTCAAGCCAATGAGTGCCAATCTGGAATTTGGTATCGTCAGAAATGGCATATCATGGCCTTTTTAATGAAATATTGAAACAAGGAATTCACGAGGTGGCAAGTGCCGATATAGGCCACTGAACTTGATCAAACTGTTTGATCAAGTGAAGCTTCTTGCTTCAGCTTAGAATAATGTCTGAAGTCATTTTAAAGACGGCAATCTCACAAATTAACCCTTTCAGACCTGAATTAAGGCCGCTATCGGAATAATATCCATTTTAGCATTTTTTTTTAGCTCTTTCGTGATTGTAATTGAAATTTTCATCCTTTATATGTAGTTTTCATATTTTGTATAAATGTACCATATCATACCATATATTATATATTTAATTAAATAACTAAAGATTACAACTCTAATAGGTGAGAGAAGGCCTCTGAGAGAAGTGAGCCATGCATAATTGGGCCCATTTTAGCGTAATATGCAGTGCAAAGTCGCAAAAATCCTAAGAAATTGCCATAGACACAATGTAAATGCAATGTCCATTGGAATGGACGCCAGGTCTGAAAGGGTTAAATGACACAAGTATGAAGCTGTTATCTTAACTAGACGGGAAGCTATTGTAGAAAGAGTTTCACAATTCAAGTCCGTATGGGCGCTGGGAGCGAAAATTAAGTCTCATTAAAATGTATGTGTCTGGAGATCTGTGGTAGAGATAAAAAATTGGCTGAATTGGTATCTTTAAATTGATTCCTCTCTGTGTATGCCGATTTTCGTGAAAATCCGAGATGGTCGAGCTCACTCGCTGGTCGATTTGGTGTGGAATGACCCAATAGCTACATCTTTTCAGACAATCTTGTCTGAAAAGGATCCCCATATTATTTCCCAGTCATTTCTGATTTTTTAAATACCTTGTATATGGGCCATTCCGTGCCAACTGACCGAAGAATGACGCTCGACCGCCTTAGAAAAAAATTGAATATTTTCGGAGTTTACAGGTCCAACATGATACTCAAAAATCCATCTAATATACGATCGTGACTGACGCTAATTCTAACCATGTCGTAGAGAAGCTAGAAATCTGAAACTTGGTACACCTGTACCTTTTGGGATGTAGAGTTCAGGAAAAATCCGACTTTGGAGGTACATGCCTTGGGGGTACCCATTTTATGGGGAGACGTTTTCAATTGTATATATTTGCATCCGTCAGACGGAGAGACCTGGAAATCGGAATTGACGTGCCTACTGAGACAATCATTTCATGAAAAAAGTCAATTTTCATATGCATGCCCTGGGGGCATATTTATGGGGGGGTGACGTTTTTAAATAATTTTTTTTTTCTCCTACCGAAATGGGCAGATATTGAATAGAAAGGTGAAACTCGATGTATAAAAATACCTATTGAGAACCTGAATTCAGACAAATTCAGACTTTGGAGGTAAATGCCCTAAGGGCACAAATCTCAGGGGGAGATGTTTTAAATATATTTTTTTGCTTCAGTCAAATGAATAAACATGGAAAGTTGAAATGTTGCATGGACGTATCTACTGAGATTCTGAGTTAAGAAAAAATGGCAAGATTTTGATACATGCCCTGGGGGCATATTTTTTTGGGGGAGACGTTTTCAAATAATTTTTTTTTTCTCACTGAGTTTTACAGAGATAGAAATGTGAAACTTGGCACAGCAATAACTGAGGTGGTGGTGAGTTCAGAAAAAAATCAGGTTTTGTGGTGCATACCCCGAGGGCACAGCTTTCGGATATGTCGGCTTTTCCGAAGATATTTTTGCACCAGGAGAAAGAGCTAATGGATAAGGCTGAAACTTGGTATGTCCGCAGCTCTCCGAGTACTGATTAAAGAAAAAATGTTTATTTTTAGATAAAACCCTTCAGGGTTTTACTTAAAGAAACCAGAAAATTACCAGAAAATTTTTACTTTTTTCGGAGGTGGTCGAGCGACATTCCTCGGTTAGTTGGCATGGAATGGCCCATATGCAATACATATATTGGGAGGGCGAAAAATTATCTTATAGACTGATTATTTACTTGGCTTTCATAACCTTCAAAATAGGGCTATCGAAGAGAACTTACATTGGTTGAAATGTTATGCCTGATACATTAATCCAATGCGCACAAGAACACGGGATAAATTGATCTTTTGAATGGGATATGGATGAGATATCTCAAACTATGACCCAGAAACAAACAAAGGGTGATTTCATAAGCAGTTCTTAGTTTCCTATTCACGTAACTTTTATTATGACATTGTGGAAGCCAAATTGACACAGAATATGAAGAAGACATGGGAGATTCGGGTGGGTTCAAATACATGGATAATTCTTGCAAAAAACCCAAGGTGGTAGCACTGTGGAGTCAACTGTAAGATGCAGAACATATGTAGAACATCTGTACCCTCACTTCCCTGTTGAAAAGAGAGGAAAGCCCACCATGTTAATACACTTCTTCACTTGTGTTTAGTGTGATTGATAATACTGATCTGGTCTTGACCCCAGTTAGTATTACAGGGTCTTTGCTGCGTCCAGATGTATTGGTGCCATGCATGTAAAAATGCCACCTTCCTTTGAATATTCCCGTCATTTCTTCCAGCATCGAGTGAAGGCATTGCAGTTGACGTTTCTGATCATCATGGACTGAGTGGAGTGGAAAATATGGGAACAGGCTCGAGCAAAGGTTCGTCCTCCCCCTTCGAAATCGATAAAACAAAGAACAAGACAGTGAACGCTGGCATTAGCGAGGGACATCCCTATTCTGGTTCCAACTACGGCGTTCCCAAAACTCCTTCCTCTTCAAACAAAGGCAGCAATCAACCAAGTCCGACCAGCTCAGAAGCCAAGAAGGAAGAATAGAAGAACGTTCACCTCTCTCATTTCCATTGTTTGCTTATTAACCCTGTTATTAACCTCATTTGCTTCGTTTGCTTGCCATAGTTCGTTTGGACCGATTGAATACGGCATATCATGGGCATGTGGGAGTGCTATGGATGTTCCAAGCTCGGTTTGGTCCCACAAAAGTCATATAAAGGCAAAGGCAAGTCCATGGAAGAGGATACATGGCTTGGGATTCTCATGTTCGATCCTTTATCTGAAAATGAGAAAGCAGATATCTTCTACGTCTGCAGCGATCACCTTCAGGATATGCTGAAGGAGATCCAAAGCTATATTCAGTGCGATGCAGGAAAGAGGATTCTTCAGTGGGGGTATTACAAATGCCACATCAATGAGACAAAGTTCTGGCGTCATCACTATCTAGTGTTCAAGGCAGACGATCGGTGGTGGTCGGTGGAGAAGAGCAATTTAGGTATCCATGTTCGGCGAAGCCCCAGGAAAGAAGATGTCCGAGACTTCGACTCTGTGAACAACGAAACGATTCCTCGACGGGGAATCGTACACATCTATGATTCCGTGGAGTCGGATTCATATTTTTGTACAATCGGGACGATGATCGCACATATTGAAGAGTCACTGAAAGGTTCCTATCATTCTGTGGGGAGAAATTGTCACGATTGGGCATATGATACTGGAACGCAGATAATCGAGACCAGGTCCTGGAGGCAACCCATCGTTGTTTCGCAGATCAAGTGTTCCCACCTGGGGAACATCTTGAGTTGAGATCACAGATAGCTAACACAGTGTGGCATAGAAAACTAGCTGAGATGCTGTAGTAGGCAGTTGTGGCTATCATGCTTTCACTCAAACCGGTGCTTTATGCTTCATATCTCTATATCTGCATGCTCACATACTGGATGAGACAAAAAAAAACGCGCTGCTCTTTGAATTGTTGTGGCACCTCTGAAACAGCAGCTAGAACTATGAAATTTCTTTCAAACACACTTTCTCGGGATTTTTCCATCTACACTTCAGACCTCGCTAAGCAGATTTCTGTTTCGTCTTTACATTTGGTAATTTGCATGCAATAATTATGCATCCCATGTTCACCATCTTGAGAGACAACGACTTCTTCCCCATAAACGCAATTTTCTTCAGTTCCGGCTAATTTTATTCTTTCGCTCCTTCGCTCTCTCTCAGATAAACCGTTTCCTCACAGCTTGTGCATCAATCCCTCAACAATAGGCTTAAATTTCTTTCATCCTAAACCTGGATATTCTTTGAAAATTCTGAGCACCAAATCCTTCCGCAAAGAGCAGCATTTTCATGGGGAGAAGGTGAAGCTATGGCCCGAGATTTGTGGGCTCCACGCCTAACAACTACACTTTCGCTTATATATTTCCTTGCGCAAAAATGAATTCGAGTCGTCTTCGCGTTTTTGTTCTTTGGGCTAAAAAGACTGGAGGGAAAGGAACCATGAGTTTAAGATGTTTAAAGGATACGTAGAAGCAGTTGCAAAAAAAAATTGCCGTATTATTTTCTATCTTTTGAACCGCAATGAAACTGAAAGAGCGGCGCGGTATGAAGTACGCTTGTTTCGCCGTCTCACTTACCAATCAAGTATGTCGTAACGATTTTTCCTCAATCTCTGTGAAATCATGCTGTACAGTCTCAACAATATGACAAATAAAGAGAATTATGAAGATCATGGAGAGAAGAGGAGAGAATGTGTTAACTGGATGAAGCTTCAAGTTCCCTGCGAAACTGACACAATTTCCAAGTCAATTCAAGAGCTATTGCTCATTAACTTTAAAATGAACATTTTGAGCGAGTCCTCTTAGGAGTTCCATCCTAGGCAGCATTATAAAAAAAAAATTCACACCCTTTCCACACGTGTGGAACGCATGTGGAAAGGGTGTGGAATTTCCTCATGATGAATACGAGGGCTGTCCGGAAAGTTCTCTGCATTCATATTTAAAATGAGTTGCACTCGATGAATCTGTATTAAATTTCGGTGAGCACTGGTTATGTCTAATAGTATTCACTGTTCGAAGTTCGGTATATATTTATCTATAAGAGGACGAGCTCACCAGACGGGCTATTACAGTTTAACGTTTCGTGGACTCTACGACAAAAATATACGATCGAAGCGAGCCAAAGGGGAAAAAAGGTGGATTTCTCGGTGATGTGTCATTCACAAAATTATTTGATATCTCAACGGCATCCCAACAACATCACATATTTTAGAAACATGTGCACTAAGGAAAGTAAGGAAACGGTTCCGTATGACTTTAAGCCTTTAGAGTCGTCGAGACGTAACTGAAAATAGTAATTTGCTCGGGATTCCCGGAGGCTTTGGTCGAGGATGGGGAGACGAAAGAATCGAAACTTAGAGCGTTTAAATGTACCTTCCCGACATTCGTGCGGTGACGGTGGAGCGGTGGTCGAGTAGTCGAAATGAAGCGCATCGTTCACGAAATCAGGGGTTCGGATGCGGACGACAAAAAATTCGGCATCGGCGGAAGAGAGAAGGAAGAGAGTGATCGGCATTCCCGGAGAAGACTTCTGAGGCAGGTTGAACAGTTCGGAGTTTGTTTGAGGGATAATGGGTGGCGGCGGTCGTGGAATCGGCATTCGATGTACTAACCCGGAACGACACCCTGACACGGACGGATCATCAAATCATGTATATGCCTACGGATGAGAAATGGCCGGGCATCGATTTCACCCAAACCATCCCTGAGAAAGAGGTTTCTCCGGCGCATATGGAAGTTTTCGTGAGATTCAGATTTCCCGATGTATTGGAAATGTGTTGCACGGTTACCCATGCCAAAGACACGCTTCGTCCACCTGTCTGCTTGCACGGAACGCCCTTCATTCCGAACCGTTACGCGCGAAACTGCGTTTCTACGCAGATCTGCGAGGGTCCCTTCGTTCCCTCCTCCTTGGGGCAAATACGTCATCAGAGACCTGGAGTTCTCAAACGTAGAGCTCCATGCGGGTTACGGGCCGGCCGAGTCTGAACAACACATTCCGCTGATCGGAGCAGGAAAACGCGGTCGACGATTGCGTTCTGGGCCGAGTGCGGGCCACGATTAGAATCGAGCCGATCGAGTTTCGACTCGGAAAAGTAAACCCGTGCAGGCCTCTGACGCGCAGAAAGACAAGAGAACCCAGAAACGATGTTCGCCGCGTACTTTTTGGACTTTTGACCCAATAAGTCCAGGTCATGAGCTTTCGATCGACACCTCAATTATTAAAATTCGTTTCTAGGAGGAGTTTCCCGGAATGAAAAACATTTTAGCCTCTTACGTATATGGACGGATGGATGAATATTGAGGATGGATGGATGGATGTTTCGACCGTTCGCTCTCACCTGTGTCATTTCACCAGAGACGTGGTAAATAAATATTTGCCATGTCTCTGCATTTGACAGTAGAACCGATGGCGGAGAAGAAGAACGCAGTGAGTTTTCGTGAAGTCCATTCGCCCCCGACGCGGTACGTGAACCTGACGCGCTTCGAAAGCTCGGCTCGGGTCGGTCGGTAAAGAAATGCATCTGGGGTTCCGGGAATTCGTGCCTGAAGGCGATTCAGTTACGCGTCGATCGCGATGACGTTCGTTCGGACGGAGAGATGAGATGCCGTCTGCCTCGAACGAGTTCGTAGAAAAAAAGATGGATTCTCTGGAAACGTCGAGAGACATGAGACGTTTCTTCTCTGGTGTCTTCCATACCTCTTCCGAGGAAAAAATACCTAGGACGGTTTTCGTCGCAATTCGAGTCGAATTAGGAGTAGTCTTTCGTGCCGTTGCCTCGGTGACACGGTGTTGTCGGCTTCGACTCGCACGAAACCGAACGCGTTCTTCACCGCATGGAAGTCTACCCGAACGGGCGAAGTATCGATTTCCCCATGTTTCCACGTGAAACGTGGAGAAAAGAACTATCGGAAGGGAGAGGCGGTAGCCGCGGAGCCGGGAGTATTCCACGGGGATGCGTTCCGTCGCGATGGTTACGGCAGCGGTGATCGTCGTGCCGATGACGAGAGTCCGAGCAAATTTGGAACCGTGTCGTGGACGATTCGGATCGCACGTACCAACACGCTTCCGCTTCCAAGCACATCGCAAAACCTTTTTTCTCTAGTGACACTTCGGAGACGAGACACTTGTCGGTGCCAAGCCTCATGCCAAATGCATTTTGAGGCACTTCCAAAAGTGAGGAATCCCTCCGATTTCGACCAAGATCATTCCTAATGACATGCTATCATTTAGTCGATGTTACTTCTTTTTTGCAATAACTAGTAGTTGGTTTTTTTTTTTCATGGTACAGTGATCTATGGGACACCCTGTTCATCTCTCTCTCCCTCTCTCTCCCTCTCTCTCTCCCTCTCTCTCTCCCTCTCTCTCTCTATCACTCGCTTTCCTCGCCCTACATATTAGATGATTTCGTCCTCTTCACTTCTTGGCAGTCACAGTTCAGTATGATGGCAAATGTTTTCTCGAACTGCTTCGACAACGTGCTCTCTTTCTCCTCTGAATAAATGACATGCTTCAACATCAAATTTATTGGGAAACTTGGGATGCAGAAGCACAGTTCGACCGTTTCCACACGGCATGGGACAGCGGGGAATCCAGAATTTAAACGGCCCATAGCGGCTTCCACGCAAAAATACAGCCGGCTCAAAAGTCGGCGGGACGGATCGAACTGGAGGATTTCCATTCAAATGATATGCACGAAGACACGCTTGCATCTGTCCTTCTACCCTGGCACTCTAAAAATTAAGGAAAACGAGAAGATAGGAATTTCACAGGTGGTTTTTCCAGGTGCAATGGGCCGAAGCCTCTCCAACAAAAATGATGGAATGAACATCAGGCGGAGCACGGTTTTCAAAGTGCCGACTGGCAGCTGGTCGCCTCTAAAAGCAACAAAATTCATACAATTTAGCCTTTTGTGTCCTTGGACCTTTTTCGTTACGGCATCGGTCTCGAGATCGTATGAGGCGCTCGTCGATATCGTCGAGATCATACGCGTGAAATTTTGTAAAGAGGCGACGTTACGAAACCCACTATCATGGCAGCGGCTCTTCTATTCTGTATTCCCCGTCGATTTCGCTCTCGGAACATGCGGCACGAATCCCTCCCGTGTCGCTCCTTCGTCGTCGACCCCGGTCCGAACCGTCTCCACGTACGATCAGGTCGCTAGTAATTACTTTTGCCGACTTGCAGTTTTCGTGAGGCCCCCGAAAGGCCGCTCCCCCGACCACTCCTTTCCTTTTTCGTCCTAAAGGTTTCGATTCCTCGTTGCCCCTATCTGTTCGTGCCCACCGAAATCACCCGACGCGTCCTTCGTCTCGACGCAAATCGTCTCCGGTCTCTTCTTTCCGCCTTTCGGGTTCTACCTATCGTTTGCAATGTCCTATGCCATCTTTCCGACGTTTTGGACGCCATCCCATCCCGTTCCCAAACTTTCCCTCGCATCCTACCGGTTCCTTCGTGCAATCGATCGATTCCCGTGAAAGCCTCTGGTGGCTTCTCTTTTCCCTTCCCCATGCGAGACCTCCTTCTTTACAACATCTTCCCCCTCCCCCCACCAAAACGCCCTCCTTGGCCCTATCCAAGAATTCCTAACAGTAATCCACCTCGAGTCATCAACATATCCCTTTTGTTTTCATCGGTTATCAATATTTATCGAGAATTTCTCGAGAGACGCTCACTTCGGAGTAAGAGCTGGAATATTGTCACATTCGTCGACGAAACAGGCGTGGCTAAATTGCGTCATGGCCTCGACGACTTCTGATCTCGCCAATATTCCGAAATTTTTTTGCCGTTCATTACTTTTAAAGGGACCGGCAACCAGCAAGCAAATTCCGTCCCGAGCCCCACCCGATGCGATATCGCGACAAGCAACGTGAATTCTAGGTCGTAATTTACGAAGGAAACCACCTGTGAAATTTCCACTCTCCTGCACGAATGAAACCGAATAATTTACCGACGATATAATTTAGCGGTTCCAGGGTAGCAGGACTTTGTGCGATTTGCACCGATCACAAATCTCTCACAGCCCCGGTTCGCCCCGGAAGCTGTAGAATGTATCGATTTCTTATCTTTCTTAGATTCCCCAGGAATTTGATCCATCCGTCCCGCCAACCGGAGTTTTCGGGGAAAATTCTCCCGACTAAGTCACAGAGAAAATATCGTGCCCGGTTCGCNAAGTGCCGACTGGCAGCTGGTCGCCTCTAAAAGCAACAAAATTCATACAATTTAGCCTTTTGTGTCCTTGGACCTTTTTCGTTACGGCATCGGTCTCGAGATCGTATGAGGCGCTCGTCGATATCGTCGAGATCATACGCGTGAAATTTTGTAAAGAGGCGACGTTACGAAACCCACTATCATGGCAGCGGCTCTTCTATTCTGTATTCCCCGTCGATTTCGCTCTCGGAACATGCGGCACGAATCCCTCCCGTGTCGCTCCTTCGTCGTCGACCCCGGTCCGAACCGTCTCCACGTACGATCAGGTCGCTAGTAATTACTTTTGCCGACTTGCAGTTTTCGTGAGGCCCCCGAAAGGCCGCTCCCCCGACCACTCCTTTCCTTTTTCGTCCTAAAGGTTTCGATTCCTCGTTGCCCCTATCTGTTCGTGCCCACCGAAATCACCCGACACGTCCTTCGTCTCGACGCAAATCGTCTCCGGTCTCTTCTTTCCGCCTTTCGGGTTCTACCTATCGTTTGCAATGTCCTATGCCATCTTTCCGACTTTTTGGACGCCATCCCATCCCGTTCCCAAACTTTCCCTCGCACCCTACCGGTTCCTTCGTGCAATCGATCGATTCCCGTGAAAGCCTCTGGTGGCTTCTCTTTTCCCTTCCCCATGCGAGACTTCCTTCTTTACAACAACTTCCCCCTCCCCCCACCAAAACGCCCTCCTTGGCCCTATCCAAGAATTCCTAACAGTAATCCACCTCGAGTCATCAACATATCCCTTTTGTTTTCATCGGTTATCAATATTTATCGAGAATTTCTCGAGAGACGCTCACTTCGGAGTAAGAGCTGGAATATTGTCACATTCGTCGACGAAACAGGCGTGGCTAAATTGCGTCATGGCCTCGACGACTTCTGATCTCGCCAATATTCCGAAATTTTTTTGCCGTTCATTACTTTTAAAGGGACCGGCAACCAGCAAGCAAATTCCGTCCCGAGCCCCACCCGATGCGATATCGCGACAAGCAACGTGAATTCTAGGTCGTAATTTACGAAGGAAACCACCTGTGAAATTTCCACTCTCCTGCACGAATGAAACCGAATAATTTACCGACGATATAATTTAGCGGTTCCAGGGTAGCAGGACTTTGTGCGATTTGCACCGATCACAAATCTCTCACAGCCCCGGTTCGCCCCGGAAGCTGTAGAATGTATCGATTTCTTATCTTTCTTAGATTCCCCAGGAATTTGATCCATCCGTCCCGCCAACCGGAGTTTTCGGGGAAAATTCTCCCGACTAAGTCACAGAGAAAATATCGTGCCCGGTTCGCCATGCCTTCGCTCCACGCCAAGACGCTCTGGATTCTCCCGCCGACCTTCCAAAAACAAAGCTGCATTTATTTTATATTTTTTGCAAAGTATTGGCATCCGTGCATGACGCTACTCAGGAGGAAGGGAAGTGCTCGAGTGCATGAATTTATTAAATTTAATTTTTAAATGTCATTTACCGAATGCGTACCTACTTGAGCTCACTAAAAAAAAATGAGGATCCAAGATTTGAATAAAACTGGAAAACCGATGAGTTATAAATCGGACGTGAGGAAAAACCCAATGACTAATTTTTAATGGGAACGAGCTGGAATTTCCAGCGTCTTTCCGTTGCTGACAGTCGAAGAAGAAAATGAGAAACTCACGTTCCGGGGAGACATAGCGTCGATCGTCGGTGGATCGCGTTCGTCGCCGGGCGGTAAAGGGATTCCTCCGGCGGCGCCTTCGCGATCCGCGGTAGGGGCTCCGTTCCCGAGAGGGTCGTTCTCCGATGCGGGGCTGTCGCGACCCGCCTCTTCGCGGGTGTCCTTGCCCTCGAATTCGTCGATCGTCGCGATACGGAGCCGAGCTTCGCCATCGTCTTCGGAAGGATCGTTTTCCCCCAAGACTGTGAGAAAATGCCAGAGAGATATGTCACATTTTTACTCTCATCACTTGAGAAATAATAAATAAATAAATAAAATAAATTCCATTTAATAGGTCGGATGTGTTCGAATCCGCCACGAGTAAGGGACTCACACATGCTTGGGTGGGATTCGATCTCGAGGGCAACAGGATCCTCGGGATCGTCCATCCCGGCCAAGAGTTCTGGCACGGCGCAGTGGAAAACGGGAAGCCATACCCTACGGCAGAGACGTCGAAACGAGTTCGCAGCTCGAATCCGATCGCCGTCGCCGGCGTTTTAAAACGACGAACGATTCGCGACGACGACGAAGACCCGCAAAAACGCGACGAGAACGACTCGCGAATCGAACGGGGAAAGAAGAAGCGAGAGCAGACCGGGAGCGGATGCTGCCGGTCGGGATCGGCGGCAGGAAATCCTGGAGGAGTTTGAGGCCATCCCCCCAACCGCCAGACGAGAGGCAGGCCACGAAGCCATCCGAGGCCAAACGATCCATGGCCATCGCAAGAGGACGGTTCGTCTGCGGGAAGAGAACGGCATGCGAGACGCTTCTCTTTTCGAGCCCCGGATCGAGGAGTCGGGGTCGAACGCGTACTTCCTCTGCGGGCGAAACTGCAGTCGGTTCCCCTTTCTCGCACGCGGTCGAGGGACCCCGGCCCGAAGTCATCCACGGACCCTCGTCGGGTGGCAACGGGAGAGCCAAAGTCGCTGGGGACGACGACACAGAGGGGATCGAGGAGGATGACCCCGTGGGGATCGGGGAGTATGACCCAGAGGGGATCGGGGACGATGACCCCGTGTGGATCGGGGAGTATGACCCAGAGGAGATCGGGGACGATGACCCAGAGGAGATCGGGGACGATGACACCGTGTGGATCGGGAAGTATGACACCGCGGGGATCGAGGAGGATGACCCCGTGGGGATCGGGGACGATGACCCAGAGGGTATCGGGATGTATGTTACCGCGGGGATCGAGTAGGATGACCCCGTGGGGATCGGGAATCCTGCAAAAAAATTAAAACCGATTTTGTCAGTCCGAAATGAGTTGCGGAACGTCCCGAGACCGCCTCGTTCGACACGTGTGGTCGAAGAGACGAGGGAGAGAAGAAAAAAGTACCGACCGTACGGTAGGGGGTCATCGTCCCTCCCCATTCGCCCGCAACAGGCGGTCAAGGAGCGAAACTTGTCTCCGATCCAGCGTCCGACGCGTCGGGCACGGCTCATGGTCGGTTGAGGTGAGTCAAAGTCGGCCCAGGAATGCTCTTCGGACGGATATTCTCTCTGCTAGTGCAACTCAAATCTCCTGGCAACGAACCCCGATGTCTCTTCCCACCACTGTTGCTATGGACATTTTTCCTTTTTCCCCTTTTTTTTTCTTTATTTTTTAATTCAGAATTTATTAAAGTGAGTAGAGGATGATAGGAGTTGGGGACTATGGATCGATACGCCCGTACCTGTATCATAAAAAATTTTTCTGAGATGAACCTCTACTTAAAATGTATTTTGGGACTAGATAATATCGAAAATAAGAAACTGCATTCTAACGAACATTTTTTATTTCATAATTGATTGACTCGACCATGGCGTCTGAGTTCTTCAAAGTCTTCCTACTGCAATAAGAAGGGGGACGGGGAAGGGGGGGGGGGGGGGGCAGACAGCCCATTAACTTTCTGGGGAGATTCTTTTCTTCGTAGATTCTAGTCCAGGGGTTTATATTTTTGCAGCCACGGACCCGTCAGATCCTCAAGTATTACCCATGGACCCCCACACCCTGTTATCAGAACTTTGGAGCACTTGAATTTGTGATTTAAAATGTTGTTTTCCGGGAGCTACCTTCAATTAGATATTTAATATTCCCTGAAAATGAACCCTCCATGGACCTTCCATAGACCCCTGTTCTAGTATGAGAATGAAACGATCTACCGATCAAAATGAATTAATAGATAGGTTGGAAATGTTCTTTTTTCTTTCCGGAACACAACACCCTACCAACTACGGGCGTGTCGAACTTTCCATAAACATTTTCTCGCTTTTCTCCAGCAAAAGAAGTGGTAGAAACTTCCCTCGGGAGCATTGGATGGAATACGTCTCGAAGCGAGAAACTTATCTGGTGCCAATCTCCCAACACTGACTCGTGTACCGAGTTCCAGTTTTCCTCAGCAGCCCCATTCGCTCCAGGCACTTCATCATTCGGCGGGAAGAATGTGCATTCGCTCGGATGACCGGGAGGCTTTCGAACCTCTGTTCGAAGCGAACGCTCTCGTCCGGCAAAAACCAATTCGATTCCAATGTGTTCAGAAGCGGTGGCTCGAAGTCGTGTGAGAGTGATACGTAGCCCGGGGGAAATAAAGAATAAATTACATCGGAACGGTCGCATGAATAATGGTAAGTGCAATAACGATGGCTAACGAGTACGATATCACGATGACAATATTATTATGTTATTAATAAATATTCATAAAATACGGGGAACCGAGATTTAAGAGGAGATGTAAGAGCCGATCGATTCGTAACTCACACGAACCTCAAGTTCGCATGTCGTTCAGGTAAGAAAAGATGAAATCGGGGGAAGGAACTTACGGTGAATGAGTGTGTCGTCATCGAGTATCTCTGGACGACCGACTCGATCTGACTCGATCGGGGAACTTTTCTGCTCCTCTCTACTCCTTGGAATGTACCATTACCATCGATGAACCCTTTAGAGGTTACTGGTACGTATACTTATTATTTGTCGTTCGGGGAATTTTCCTTTCGAATTTCTATTCCAAGTGAACCTCATCGTCTCGGTCGACTTCTCCGAACGTTTCTTTCTGAGCGGGTTTGCCAGATTTTTTTTGTTGTTGCTATTTTGTATCATTGATCCGCTCCATCACATGGATTTTTTTTTCTTCTCGTATTTCCCGACTGCCAATAAATTTCCAAGAAATAGTTGTTTTCTTCCTTATTCTCGTACCTGGCTTACCGATAGGTTTATCCGCAGAGAAAAAAATGAGAAAGTTCGTGAAATTTTGACACCCTCTCAATATGCACAGGGTCGGCGATCAGCAGGAAATGAAATTCCACGATTCACGAGCATCTGCACTCGATTAAAGTACCTGGCAGGTGTATTCCATGGTGGCCTCTTCCCCAAAAGGCTCATCACTGGAGATGAGACCTGAATGAATTTATACGATCCGGAATTAGAAAGAAAGTCCATGTAATGGAATGGTCACCATCTCCCGAGATACTGAATCGGAAACAGTTATTCGTTTTCTTAAGTTCCTGGTAGTAGAGAAAAACATTGAATTCTAAGCTGCGTGGCTGAAGAAGACAAGATAACTTTCTCACTTTTTCACGACTATTAAAAGTGGAAACTCGCTTCACGCCATAATTAGACAAACGCGAGACGCAGGTTGGAATCGCTCCTAGGGCTCAGAAAGTTTTTCATTCGTTTTGTCTCCGTGGCATTTCTTACGCCACGAGGTGCCGTTTCTCACGTGCGTCAGCATGCTCCCACACGTTTCGCTCTGTTTAGTGCCGGAGGAAATCAGACACCGATCCTTTTGTTTTTGGTATAGGGAAAAGCCCCTTCATTCAGCAGTTATCACAATAGCTCCTGGAAAGCAGGTGGCGCCTCACACCACAGAGCGAGAGACACCACATCCGCATTCCCTCACACCCTCATGGATGTTGCACGCTGGCGTTCGTTGCTTCTGACATGCCCTGCAGCGTGACTCGAAGTCCTTCTGAGTCGTCTTGGTTCGGATCGAAAACGATGGGAATTCGTTCGGGTGGATGTACGAGTTTCATCGCTTAATTTCATTTTTACTTGGTTAATTCCTCGTGTGACGTGCTTTGCACATAGCATCGGCTATACAGGGCGAGTCACGAGTCTGGAACCATAGGAATTTTTGCAAGATGCGTTCAATGTGTACTCCATTATTTGTTATACACTGACGCAACATTTTGAGCCATTCAAGACGAACTTGCGCTTCCTCTCCCATGAAGAAAAGATTGCTTCATTCCGCTCTACTTTAATCGGACCCATTTTCACCTTAAATTGATTTAAGGGTAGAGGAAGTGAGCGTTCCCGTTTTCTCCTTCGGCTTTGGCGAGTTTCTTTTTCCGCCGTTCCTGATTATTCATGACTTGTTGACCGTTTATTGCAGGAAAAATTTTACTTCCCTTTTTTTAAATTGGCATAACTTAGGAGCTGACTAAACCTTCAACCGTCCTGATAATTATCATGCTTACGATTACAAAATGGACATATTCTGTCCGTCAAATGAAGAAAGACATTGAGAGAATCTCCAAACTATCAAAGTAGTTGTATCGTGAACAGAAAAAGGTGGGAGGGGAAAGGGGCAAGGCGGGGAGGGGAAGGGGGCAAGGCGGAGAGGGGAAGGGGGCAAGGCGGGGATAGGGGGGGTTGCAGTCCAATGATTTCATTCATTGTAATGGTAATGTAAATGCGAGTGCGAACCACAAAAGGTCCGCTTTCTTCTTGTCCGCTTCCGTCAAGCCTAACGTTAGTGAGTTTCATAGTGAAGGGGGGAAGTTGGGGGGTGGGGGGTAAGGATGAGGATGAGGGTTGAAGGTAAAACTTTTCAAAATTGGTTTTCACATTACTACATAGTGTTATTTATGGGCCATCTTCTCCGAGCATCCTGGAAGCATTCCAAAGAAAAGGGTAGAACGAAGGAAGAAGCGTTAAATCCGGGCTTAGTTGAAAGAGAAGTGGATTTGAATCCAGGGTGCACGGCATCTTCTGTCGACCAGAAAGAGGTCAATTTGACCCGAGAAAACCATCGATCGTCGACGCTACCGAAACCTTCCAAATCGTGAAGGAATCCACGAAAAGCAGAGGGAACGGGAGAGAGAGAGGAGAGAGAGCGTAGAAAGTGTTTCCACTTCGTGTTAAGAAACGCTGGATTAGGTAGTTCATTCGCTAGATCATCGCGTATTGAGCATAGCTGAAACCGAAAAACGAAGAGAATCTGCCTGAGAATCCAAGAAGGAAAAATGAACTCGGCGTTCGGTGGAAATCAGAGAGTGAATCCATAAAGAATATTCTCACTTTGGTTTTTCCCCATCCGATAGGATAGGATTCAGACTGCAACCGATCGTTTTCATTTCGGAGAGGAGTGTCATTTAAATTTAATTAATAAAGGAAACTTACAGATCGAGAGCGCGAAATGAATTACGATGCGAGAAAGTATTCGTGAAAATGAAGAAGGGAAACCTCGATCGAGAGAGTTGACATTGCCCCTTCCACGGCTTCGATCCTCGGTACCCGTACAAACACAGGTACTCCAGCGATGAATGACGTCCCTCCGCTAACGAGGTGTTTGGTGGGGCCTCAAGGGACCGGAATGTCCTTTGTGAAGCAAGGCAAGCAAGACCTCGAAAGGAACTTTATTTTAGCTTCGTTCCACTCATGAATGAATGATGAGAAACGAGTCCCTCCTCATTCTTCCTTTATCATCATCCGCATCTGAAAATATTTGCAGGGTTTTTGCGAAACGCGAATCCCTCGCGAAAAGTACCAGTCGAGGTCTCAGTCGAAGTCGCGATCAGGCGGAGCGAATCCCTTGTGCTTTTTTGCAGTCTCGTGAAGGATTTCAAGGACACAGATCCTTCATCCTTCGTGTCCGGCGTTTGATCGTCGATTCTTTACGATCGCAGGCTAATATTTGCATTAATACCGGTTGCTACACTGTAATACGCTTTCCTGCGGAACTGGTAAGATTTCGATATGGATATCGTTAATTAGCGAAATTATTTTATGAATGATCGAATTTACGAAATTTAATTAAATGCTTCAAGATGTCGTTAAAACCTTATGCATCCTGCTGATTTTAACGTGAAAACGAGGCAATTTACTACATTTACTACTTACGCAAGTTTTTCCAGAAAAAAATTCACTCGTGGGAGTCACGATTGAGAAATCCTGAGCCGTTCTTTGAGAGATCGTCGCCTCCTCGTCTCTTCTTGCCGTTCTGTTGGGCTCTCGCCTTCCCTGCAACATGTCTCTCCATAAGTCCATGTGCGTTTTCACACATTTCACAGGTGAAGTATTTAATGTGATTCGATTTTTACACAGATGAGCATGTAGAAAATCTCCTCGAAAGTGTTTTTTTCTTTTCCCACTGACCGAATCTCGAGATCGACCCCAACAGTACTATTTGTGGTGTACTCACGGTACAGTTGTAAGCGGTGCACCTCGTCGGTTGTTGTTCGGAACCCTGACGGAAAAATTTTATAGGATCACATTTGATTTTTGAAACACGAAAATATTATAGGATTCCACTAAGAATCTTATAAGATATTCATGTTTCAAAAATCGTATAGGATCCTATAGGATTTTTCCGTTAGGGAAACGACATCGGAACGTGGCATGCTAAATGCTAAATTTGACATGCTAAATTTTTGCTTTGGATTTTCGACTCCGTGCTGGTATCCCCGTTTGCCGTCGTCAAGGGCCAGAAAGCAGCTCATACGAACGGGGCCTGACGTTAGAAACTTTTTTTTTGCAAAAAATTTAGTCACGATGGGGAATCGTCCATGCCAACGGGAGACGGCACTTCATAGCGTCCCGGATCATTACCAGTACTGAGTCATCAAATCAGTATCAAATGAAGTAGCATCGGAGGGCCCCTCGATCTAAATGCTCTCCAAGATGTGCGAATTGGTGCAGGAACCGTGACGACGTGGCCATTTCGCACTATAAGGTGATATGGGAAAGGCTGTCTTTGTTCCGAGAACGAAATCCAGTGAAAGTCCCTCGTTTAAGAAGATTCAAATTTCTTTGCTCTTTAATGGGAAGGATGATGCCGTAAAACAGGGGTTAGTTCCGCTCACTTTTCGCTTTCAAATACTGACCAAAAATTTCACTGAAATTAGCTACTGTTGAGATTTTTTTTATTTCATCATCGGTGAAATGGCCGATGGACTCGGACGATGCTCGACGAATGCCAATGAATATTTCAATTTGTCCCGTTGTTGGTTTGGTCCTTGCAGAGATATACCTGTCCCAGGTAGCCGATCTTTATTGGGCCAAGCATGACATATCATCGGCAAGGTGCTTGGTCGCCAACAACGGGCCGATTCCATAATGTCTCATCGGACGATGGATATGCAATAAGTCGGGGCTAGAATGGCTCAATGTTGCTAACATGATTAGGGCTTTTTCGACTGTCAGGAAAGGCACAATATAATATTTTCCCATATGTTCCCGATATTGCCCATTTCCCTTCTTTATAAATGGTACTCAATATATTGGGTGTTAACATAAGTAGTGTCCGTTTTTTTCAAATTTAAAAATGTGTGCCAAAAGTAAAACACATTGGCAAAGGTTATTAAGATCATAAGGCGTTTGCGGATCCAGCTGGCCGGAAGGGCCTTATCAGGTGTCCGCGTGCGAAAGTAGGAGCTGAGAGTTAGTGGGGGAGAACATATTTATACAGGCAGCGGTTCTTATGGGCAGTATTAGGATGATTAATTCCTGAACTCCATGAATATATCTCATTTATAGAGATCATAAATGAAGAAATGACATCTTCGACTGATTGCCTTTATGAGACACGACAAAGTATATAAGGAGGTACTATGTACTTCCGTGAAGGACGAATCTAGAGAAGGGTGGAAGGGTACTTTTGGAAAACGAGAACCATGCTGCAATCTATTGGTCTAGATGAGAACTTCAATTCTCGAATAATTTCAAGTGCAACTGAGGCGCATTGGATCGTGTCATCCGTTTGATATGGAATCAATGATGGCAGGGCAATATTAGGGAGACAAGGCTTCGCCAAAAATTGGCAATATAGCCGAAACAATTTGAGTGGAGCCAATGCATGTCGAATTTAATTGCAAGCCAACCTGGAGCCTTAATTGGGCCTGTGTCTTTTGCCAATGATGCACCTATAATGTGAAACCAGACTAATCCCATGAATGGGCCTGTTCCTTTTACCAATGAAATGCCAGTAATGGGAAACCAGGTTGGAGTCATGAATGGGCCTGTGTCGTTTGCCAATGTTACGCCAATAATGGGAAACCAGCCTAGTGCCAAGAAGGACCCATGTCCTCCGCCAATGAAGTGCCGAAAAATGGGTAGCCAAGTTAGAACCCGGAATGGGCCAAACATGGCTGCCAATGCCGATGATCTGCCGACCTTGCCATGCAGGGGCCATTGTTGCGCCAAGCTTTCTAGTTACGTTTGGTACTTCTTGTAAGCGGAATGGTGATGAAATGAGGTGCCTGCCTAGTGCAGTCTGTCAGTCCATCGCTGGCCAAGAGTAAATCTTTTCGTTCCTGTTCGCGAAGAGAAGAAGTTCTCTTGGAAGACTTTTTTCATAATAAGGGAGAAGTATGTGTAAACATTGGTATGCTAGTGGTAGGTGTCAACAGTCGATCGGGCCGCTAATG